>JAYKKI010000041.1:17172500-17440000 GCA_039881145.1 Druceiella hillmani
GATGCAAAACAATAATCATATTCTAATATTGATATAAAGTATTTACGAATTGAAAAATCACGATATTAATACCTTAATTTTTTTGAATAAAATGTAGAAAAATTATTCTTTTCGCACAAGAGCTGTGCGCTTGATCACGGATGAGCCGGACGACTTCCAAGGCTCACACGGGAAAATATCAACACGCCGCGTGGATGCGGTAAATTTTAAAACAACAGTTTTATAAGGTGCCTACTTTGGCGCCCTTCTCCTATACCATATTATTTTTATGTATCCTTTCAGTCATTCTATGCCTGCCAATTATTTTCTAACAATATACGTTTTTCCTTAAAAAAAGAATCCTTGAGATGAGTTAGTGAAGTTATGAATAAGAGTGTGAGTAACTATTAGATCCTTTTTATTTAATCGGACTTGAAAATTTTAAAACCTTCCGCCGCGAGACAGAGTACTTGGCATCGGTTTTGTACTTGTCGATAACAAGAATCGAAACTATGATTAATAAACTCAACTTACCATTGGTGAGGTCACAAGTGGCTACTCATTGCGTGATATGATGTCTTCCAATATATTATGGATGTATAAAATACTATCTTCTGTTCAATATTGGTGATGCACGAATGCAATGCACCAGGAGTTTTACAAATAACTACGCTATGACATTATGGTAAAAACATCTGCAAACATTATTGGCATCGAGAATGCAGAACATTACTTGACTTCCATCGGAGAGGTTTAAATTGAACGATTGGGATTTACGTTTTAATTATTAACAGAAAAATAATCAGAGAATTGTTTAAAAAATACAAAATATTCCAAAAAGTTGATTAAGTATTTCCAAAGATACCATATAAACATGCATATTTAAATATATATAAATATATATATATATATATATATATATATATATATATATATATATATATATATATATGAATATATAATTGTGCAACGAAATTGGAACAATCGATTTTTTAAAGGCACTTAAACAGAATAAAATTTTAAAAAATGAGCTTAGCTAAATCTTCCCACCAAATTTCTTCCAACAGCAATAAACACAAACCCACACACACACACATGCACATACATACACACACACATATATATACATATATATATACCATTTCGCCAGTTGTCACATGTTTTATTACATTATGCCAGGCGATATTGACCTTGTACTCTCATAAATACCTCGTACGATGGAGATAACGTGCTATAATAAAGAGGAAATGAACCGCGATGCTGCCGACGCCATTTCGTAGAGCTTTCAAGCCCCGCGTTAGGTCCGCTCCCGAATATTTTTGTTTACGGAAGTAAAATTTGTATGCTAATATAATGACAGGAAAATGTTTCTCATTAAAGAGGTATGTTTGCTTATTTCACCAGTATGTAGCTGAAATATTTGTTTACGAAGCTATTATGACTATACTTTCAAATAAATAAGTATTTATTTCATATTTTTCTAAAATTGATTTCGGATTATGTAAATTTTAATTTTATTAAATAGTAACAAAATTACTAGAATTGTTACACAGTTAAATTCGAGGACATATGTGTATTTTGGTAAATGTTTCGCATATAATGAAAATGTATTTTTACATGATAATGACAAAATTAAGAACAAATTAAATACAAAATAACGATATCATTTACGGTTCGAAATTAAATTAACGACGTATCATCATTCATAAAGCTATATTTTTTAAATAAGGTTAATGAAAATTGGTTCAAATCAAATAGTTATTTTGTTTAAAACATGTATGTGTAAAATTAAATTATAATGAGGTAAAAAAAAACGGCGTCGAAAATCAGAATGTCATTTTAATAGACAAGTTTTCTCGCACAAATTACTCGTGGTGCGACTAATACCAGATGGGCAATTTTAATTAAATTTTGAAATGGTTAGAATCAACGCCTTCACATAGCAGAAAAAAGAATTTCTAAATCAAACATTATACCATTCTTTAATATTTTGACCATTTATAGGTTGTTTTGAAATCAATGCCTAATATAATGAAGAAAATAATACCCGAAATATTTTCGATCGTTTTCACATGGACCGTTACTAGAAGTTACATTTTTAAAATGCTATAGTTAACAAATCAAAGTAAAGTGAAACAAGTGTCTGTTGGTGCCATAAGATTTCCCAAATAATTTCGAATTATCGGTAATTTTAAAAATAGTACAAATGAGTACACTTCGACTTTTTAAAATTGTAAAAATATTTATTTTCTATGAAGCATCTAAAACTTTCAGATGGCACGTCACGATATACTATTCGGCCAGCTTCACGTCCCGTCAGCTTTTTTCGACTTAATTCGGCCAACTTCACGTCTTACCGGCTAATAGTATGATTAAATTAAATATATATTTTTAATGTATTGTTAAGAAATATTTATGGGACAAATCATTTTACAAAAATAAGGTAACGAAATTAAATTACTATTTTATTATTAAAAGCTATCTGAATATTTGTTTCTTCGTTTTCAAATCTTTTAAATAAAAATATGTGATATTGTAAAAAAAAATAGATATATCATATCTGCTAGGTGTTCCGTGACAGCGCACAATTATTTTATATGCCGAAATTTTGAGAGATGATATGTCGCCTATTATATTGTGAATTTTGGCTTGTCAAGTTCAATGAAGCAAATTGAGTTTTAACGGAATTCTCGATTGGCCACGCCTCAATCTATTTCAGTAAATAAAATATCCATGAAATTGGTTTAAAAATATTTTTATAATACGAAAAATTTACTTTTCGGTCCCCGATCTAAAAGCTATTACACATTAATCAATAGTTTTTACGACAATGGTCAGAAAATTGTATTGAAAATTTTGAACTTCAAAAAGTGTCTGCTTGATGAATTCATGGATGATCAGTGATGAGAATATGGGTCAATGTGTTTGCGTTAAGAAGAATCTTGAAATTTTTTAAAAGGGATAAAATATAGATCAGATTGATATGGAAAACAAGTACATTAACTAATACAAATTTTATTTGTATAAACAAAATATAAGTATCTGATCCGCAGCAAGCCAAATGATCATTTTTGTGTGTTGGAATTTTATGGATTATTTTTCTGAAAGTTCATCCACTACCTATTCATATTATGTTAATGTAACAAAGAACTTGGCAAAATTATAAAAGAGAAATTACATTGAAAGTTAGGATTTAGATAAAATGTCATTAAGAGAACATAATAAAGCACTGACACAAAATTGTCATGTCCACAATAAAAAAATGCTTATCGAAATGATCGAAATTTGCCATATTCTCATAAGTCGGCGTCTAGTGATTTTCATTTATTTTATATATAAAACGTATATTTTTCAAGAATATAATTTCATGATAACAACCAGATCACGGCTGCCATAAAATAGTTTTCGGAATTTAAGAAAATTTCTACATTTTTATTTTAAAGGAACTTTAAACCTACAAAACCATACTCGAAATTCATTGAGTTTAAAAAGATATTAAGTAAGAATATATGTTTTATTTAAGGATTTTTTTCGTTTTCTTTTGAAAGTAATATTTTACAAAATATAATGACAACTTTGATTATACTTGTTATGCAATATACACGAAAATATTTTTAAAATGATACACAGTTGTTAGTTAAAAGAAGTTTTGATATAAATTCATACAGAAATCATTTAGAAATATTTTAAATGAATATCTACAAATAACATAATAAATATGTCAGCGTTATGTAACTAACCAGATGAAAACTTATTTGAATTTTCGATGCTTTATAAAAAATATACTTTACTTTCTACATGGCTATTCTGAAATAATACAAAATAAACTTATGACTGATTTGTCAAAACTTTCCAGTTGTACCTTTTTCCAAAGTAATACAAGATTATCCTATGACTAATTTATAAAATTTTTCAATTGTACCTTTAAAATATGATTTTTTATGTTCATGATGATATAATGATTGAAATTTAAAGGTGAAGCATAGTAATAATTTATGGTTAAAATTTCTGGAACAATATAGACTAATACTTTATGTTATTAGGTTACATATAGAAATAATCAATCTTTTGAAAATAATATTGTGTAGCTCCCTAAATATATCAGAGTTTAAGAAAGTTGTCGTATGGGAGAAAGATCCAATAATTATCGTAAAATTTGTTTTCAAAATATTATTTTTATTTCCCAAACTATTAATATCATTTTATCAGTTTGTAAAAAACAAAATTTTTGTGTTTCGTTTAAATACAGTGAATTGTGGTGAAATTACTACATAGTTTTTTAAACAAATAGCTCGACGCATTTCTTAAAGAAAATGAAAAATGTGGTGAAATTACACTGTAACCGCGTTACAGTGTAATTTCACCTAAATGGTAAATCATTTTTGAATTTTAAAATAAGTTATATATTTATAGTTTAAATAATATATAAAAAAATCAGTGAATTTCATCGACAGTGCGTTTTGCAGGACAAACACCTTAAATCTATAACTTTTATATATATATTTTAGCTTGTTAGTTCGAAATGTAATTGTGTCAAAATAAACATATTTTTGCAATTAATAAAATTTAGTTAATTTTTTTTTTAAGTAGCTTACTACTTATGTAAGTATGTTTTTCTAGGAAATTTCTCAACTAGTACACAATATTAATAAAGCCTAATGATTTGATGAAGGTGTTTTGCCTAAACCTTGTTGATTATATTAATATGTAGGTAACTAATGAGAAAATTTCTACAAAACACAATTGTATGAGAAACTAATAAGAAACTGTTTCGAAACTTTATTAACTTGTACATGATAAGATCTTTTTTCGGTTTCTAATTAAGGTTCAGGACTAATTAGTGACTCATGTGAATATAAGGGCTAATGTTAATGTTCACTAACTTTCAACATATTTACATATCTACTAACTTTCTATCTAAGTACTAGCTTTCCTTTTAATAATTTTCTAACTAGGTTTCTCCTTCCTGTTATTAGTGAGAGTATTGCCTACGCATTTCTATAATAAAAAAAATTATATTCAGTTTGACAGTTCAATTTCTTAATTTTAAAATCCGATATTTCTGTCATTTGCCCTCTGTTCAATCAAAGATATATAAAACATGAAAAAATTATGTCACAATAGTTTCCGTTACTTTCGCATGATTTTCTGTTGTTACAGAGATGATAAATTAACATTTAAACAATTTTAACTGTAAAAAGCTTGTTGAAAATTTTGAAATTTTTGCTCTTTTCTGTTAAGATAAAATCTACTTAGTTATTTTGACATAAAGGGTTTGAATTTCGGGTGGTCTTAATTTCGGATAGCTTTAATTTTAGAAATGCTACAAAAACAAAGTACAAAAAGTAATATTTTTAATAAATGAGCAGTAAAATTATATACAATTTTAGGAACAAACATTTTAGTAAACATGATATTATTTGCCTATGGGGAGGAATATTTCCGTCAAGGTGATATTGCCGGTGGCGTCATCTGCATGGAAAATTAGTCCTTTTGGACATTATTCCTTCCGCAATTTTCTTGTAAAATTTTCAAATAAGAAGAATTCTATATTAATTTGCATATTACAAGATATTCGTTGCATTTTTTAATAAACTATCTTCCATATTTGTGTTTGACAAAAAATATAACATAGTTTTTATTTATTTGGATTTATTCAATATGTTGGTGATAGGGCATGAAATTAAAACTAAATTCCCTGTTGATTGTTTCTACAAAGCGTTGTAGTTTATTTGTTCATAATGTAAACTAAAGTGCAGAACTTATTTTGAAAGTTGCATTCTACATATTATATTATTAAAGAATTTTTCTATTTTGATTCAGTTCAGTTCTATTTTGCGAACTCTCTTACAAAAATTGTAAATAAAATTTTATTCATTACATAAGTTACATGAATAGAATGCTTCTGCCAATTTGTGTAGGTTTAACAAAGAAGTTACTTTTGGACGCCTACATCTCATGGAAAGCAAGTCTTTGGAATTTTCTCAGCACGTAGTTTAACGAGAAGTTGTTATTCAGTTCGTGGTTATTATATTATCAAAGCAAAACTTCCCGATGTGTTTGAACGAAATTCCCACGCAATGTTTTGTAGACGGCACCAATTAGCTTTTCATTTAATTTTAATTAATTACTTACTTTATGTTAATGAGTAACAATTTTGAAGCTTTTCAAGTTTCATATCAGTTTAACTTTTATATCAGTTTTCGGTTCTCCACCTAATTCATTGTTCATATTCGAAATATAGGGTTTTTGAATAAAGGCAAAAAGTTGCTTGTATATTTTACAACGAATTTCGTATGACTACTGGAGTGTATTATTTCTAATATATTATATATTATATAGGTTTATTATACTTATTTTAGAGTAAGGTCATCGAGGTTTCTAAAATAATATTATTTAGTTATATCGATACCGCTAAAAGCGTCGTTTTGTATTTTATGGTCTCATTAATTTACATCCGGAAACATATATAGGTCTAATATCTGTTATATATTTCCATTCGTCAAAATAAAGGTCAACATTGAGACTTAATAGTGTGGTGAATTGTAAAAGGTATGAGTTTTATATAATAAACTAAAATGACTATCGAGACAAGAACAATACATAATGACAACATCAATCTGACTTTGCGTGATAAAGGACATAAAATAGAGGGTAAAGCAAGAGTATTTGACAGGGATAGTAGATAGGATTTAACAGGTTTTATGAATATTTTTAAATATACTTATTAATGAAGAATGCCATGTCGTGGAGATTAATTTATTTCCTAAGAAGTAACGTAAAAAATAAACAAATACTCATAAAATTAATTATTGCTTTTGGAAATATTAAATAAATCTGGGTTCTTGAAATGTAGATTCAGATAATGAGCAGATACAAACATGAATCTGAAAACGACTTAAAAACTGTTGAAGCTTATTTAAACGGTTGATCAACTGTGAAAGAATATGCAATTGCCATCGAGTATGAATAGTTGTGCCTTTAGTTGCTTGGCAAATCAGAAATTTGTTGCATATCAAAATTTAGAATTTTCTCTGAAAATGTGGAGTGTATACGAATTTAAAAACTTTTCAGTTTGTTTGTAAATAGTACATTAACATCAAGTTGGTATATGTATTCATAGTGGAGTAAAATTATATAACAAAAGCCTTCATTTTATAACGAATTAAATTCTGAATACTGTTTTGACATTCCTATCATTTGAATATATGCATTATCTATGGTGTATTCTTAATACACTCGTCCACGTGTATTAAAAATTTCTATTAAATTATTATTAATTCATGTGTTACAATAGAAATGACATGTTTCAGTTAAGAAATATCAAACGACACTTATTCTCTGTTATTTAGTTTTGCTTCACAGTTACATGGGAGCTACGGGATTTTAATTATACCATACCTAAAAGTAAAATACACGTTAAAGAAATAAATTTACGAGTTTCGATATAAACGTTATCATTCACTTTAATTTGTATACAATTTTATTGTTACGTTTTATACGTCAAGAGGAAATAACGACAATAGGGATAAAAATACTTTTGAAATAAATTGAATCTGACCAATTAAAGATGTGATCAATACCGAGGAGAAAAAAATCATTGAAAAATATTTACAGAGAATTTCACATTACAAAATATTTCTTCTACGAGGGTGAACTGAACGCGATCCTTAGAAGCCGATTGTTTATGACAACGAGAAAAGAAATCGCAACAAATTATAATAAGGTTCCAGTTCCATAAAATAATGAAAAAAGGGTGATAAGTTTTTTTGTTTTTTTTAAACCATTATGCATACATCCATCGCTCCCTATCTCTCTGTCCCTACTCTGTCTTTTATCACTCTCCTTCCACCCTAATCTAATTTATTTATATTCCCCTGCCCCCACTCTCTCCATATTACTTGTTCGCAGTCACATCAATCGTTCTCTTCCCAATTCTTCTTCCTACCATCTACCTTCTCCCCTTTCCTTCGGCCACTCTCTCTATCCATCTCCCTCCCTTATGACTTATGCTAGAGTTCACTTTATACCGAATACAGCAGAGGAAGGGTTATGAATTTCACAGGCTATGGATGTATGTATTTCATGCTTTTTAATATTTTTTTCCGTAGTCGGGTTTTAGTTGTCCCTTTTGTTCATTACGATTTTCGTCTCAATACAAGAATTTATCCTGTTGTGGCAAAACATGTTTTTTCTTGAATAATATAAATGAACACTCATAACTACTTATAATACATACTTTGTGTAAGTCAGTATGTATATAAATTTGCATTCCGAATGTACAAAACCGAATTCAAATCATGACGTGATTATTTATCTTTTAATTAATAGTTTTGAGTATATTTTTTCTTCACGATGATATTTATACTCGACACGAATAAAATACATGATATACGTATAAGAGAAAAAAATTATTTCCTCTCTACTGTGCTAAGTGTTAATGGGTGGTTTATTGTCTTCACGAGTGTGGGATGTACAATCAATCAATAATTTTTTCAAATAATTTTGTGTTGCATAGTCACTATAATGCAATCATTTGAAACTTAACGTAGAAAAATTTGTGGAAAATTCTAGTATTAGAAAGTTTCGTTTACGTTACGTTTACCTGCGAGACTATAATTTATCTCTTGTAAACATTATTGAGCTCTTCCGTTGTTAAAATTTTATATTTACATTTACAGCGAATACGAAGGCCAGATGTATCAATTTTATTTTATAGCAAACTTGAAAATTTTAGAGCCTACACCCAATTAACCTAATCTTACGGAGCGCGCTAAATTGATATGTTTGACAGGAAAATCACAATGATTATGTGATAAACTTCATATACTACCTCGTAGAGCGTATATTCGTATCAAAGTGACACAAATGAACAAGGATATTGCTTCGAAATTTAATCAACTTCCAATTAGTTAACATACTAATAATGATGTTAATTACTATTGAAGATGAATTAGAGACCCGCGTTAATACGGTTCCCAAATTCCAATTTTACTTGTGAATTATTTAATGTTGTGTTAGAAACATTGAAAACTTATAGTATGCAAATATAGTACCCATGTTATAGTATGCAAGCACTTTCGAATTGCAATAGGTTTACTGAAATTCTCTTATTTAAATTTATATTAATTTTCATCTATAAAACTCTCATGAAATAATATAAAGTGTTATATAACTAATTTAAATATTGCAGAAGAAATTTCATGTATTTTTCCGTGATTATTATATATTTGCTAGGTTAAAAATCGTGATGAACTAGTAGGAAATAATTCGCATCATGCGCCCTTTTCATTGCCGTTAATTATCTGTTTCATTAAGACTTTTTCCGTGGTAATAATGAATATATTTAGGCATTAATTTTGTAAAAATTCATTATAATTTAATTTCTCACAACTAAATGAAACTCTGTGATATAGTATTATTTCTACTTTTTTAAATTCTTTACCACGACTTAGGTTTCGTTGTGTGACAACATCTTCTGGTGGGCAATTAGTAAAAATTTAGATGCTAGAATAGCAGCTACGAGAGGAGGACGTTGTATGTATATATATATATATATATATATATATATATATATATATATATATATACATATATTGTACACACCTGTGTGAAGTTGCAATTATTCAATATGAAGCAAAACCATTAGTAATAAAGACTTTACATAAGTTTCTGCGTGGTTTTAGTCGTTTAAAAAAAACATAACAATATCAAAATTTACCACCATAGATTGTACTACCTTTAATCATCATTACAGAAAATCGTACATACAAATTTTATTAAGCTTTGATGTTACGTATTGTTTTGTATCACGGCGCTTATAAATATTCACCAAGTCGATCGAGCCTTTTCACATCTCTAATGTGTTCATAATAAAACTGTTACTGGCCTGGTTATTCAAAGTCCAATATTATTGTTTAATGATTTAGAATAATAACCTCGACTTTGCCTTTATAAAGACGTCATATTTTTAAAATTAATGAAATATTGACAACTTGTATTTTAAGAAGATAAAATCTTTACGTATAATAAATTCGTAAAATAACTGTGTATTCGTAAAATATTTTTACATAAAAGTGAGTGCAGTTTTTTTGGAATTTTTGTCGGTTTTTCTGCTTGTCGGTTTGTCTGTTTGCCCATGCGCACCTCCCTTGTGCACGCTAATCTCAGCGACGGCTGAACCGATTTGAATGTATTTAGCTTTGGTTAACATTTAAGTTTGATTTCGCTTACACTAAATAAAAAATATTCGTAAATATTTAGTATACGTCCATGTACAACAAATGATTTGGCTGCCAATGCTATATATTAGCGTTTTAATAAAATTTATGCTCAAAGTTCTGAGAGAAAAAGAATAAAAGAAAATACAAAAAATTCCTAATACTTATTTTATATTACTAATACTCCAAATTTGACACGAACGAAGTCGTGATCACAGCTAGTTCCTAATAACTTATTATGTAAACAAGTAAAGTAAATTTAGGGATCCGCATCTCTAAAGCTTGTTTGAACAAGAAACTTATAAATTTGATATAGTAATAAAGCGTGCTAACTCTTATATAACTCAATATTTACCATTAAAAATATCCATATGCAACATTTAGAAAGGCAGAATCAATGACTTAAAGAAAATATTGATATAATAAATAGTATAATATGCGAAATATCAATGATGAAAAAATTAAAATTGTTTTTTAGAGAATTTATATAAGATATTTTCTAAAAACGTCTACTAATTTTTTCTTAGAAATGTTTTTTTATAGAAACTTGGCATTTGAATACTGTTACCATAAATATATTTTGGTAATAAATAATATCAGCCCCAATATGCGATATCCAAAAATATTTATAATGAAATTTCGAGGGTGCCAAGAAAATATTCGAAATTATTTTTCGTTCAATGAACGTGTAGAATTTAAATTAAAAGGGAAAGTTATTTTTGTTAAAACCTTTTTTCTTTCATTTTAGATAATCCTAGTGATACTGTTAAAAATAAAATATCCCCTCCCGTCCTTATCTAATATATTGCTAATGTAAAGTATATAAATCTACAATTTTACCAAAAATTTATATAAACCTGCTGGAAAATTTTAGTGATAATTCAGAAAACTACCCACCCGTAAAATTTATACTAGACGACATATTTTCAACCTCAAAAATAATGGTAATATTCGTAAATAGTTTAATGAAAGAACCTCCATCGATATATTCTTATGATAGTAATAAAAATCATGATAAAACTAATAATTGAATGTTCCTCGTAATCGACTGTTTAGAAATAGAAATCACTAATTATGACAATTCGTACCAAATCCAAATTTAATATTAATCAGCTGATCCAACCGCGTTCATTCAAGAATTTAATATTTAACCCACGGCAGTAAAGTGACGTAAAGACGCTTAAAGACTAAAATAAAATAAAAGAGCATTGGCTTTTATCTAGCAAACACATCCACGGTCGCGTTGTTTAATTTATACTTGTGCGTACCAATTAGTAAAAGCTAATGATGACAATCGAGACATCTCGAATAATTTTCACAATAGACAGATTCAATTACTATTATTGATTCCCTATAACTTCAAATGCATAATGAACTCTCGTAGTGTGAGTGCTGCTCGCACCTGATTTCTTTGTTATAATGAGATGGTAGAACTCAAAATGTATATAGTTAATATACATGGATAATTTTAATATAAATAGAAAAAGGTAACACTTGTTACTTCATACGGTTAGAAATATTTTCAGTCATCTTTTTCCTGTCATTATTAATAAGTTTCAGTTATGTATTACATATGAATACTTTCTTTTATTTTACAACAGCTACATTGTTGCTTTTGGGTGAATTCTTTCAATAATATAAATTTACTCTATTTCTTTTTCTGTTTACTAAAATGACACATTACTCACATAAAATGCTGTATTCTAGGAAGGAAAAACTGAAATCAATTCAATACATTTAAGGTGTTAACGAATTAAAGTTCCGTATCGGATGAATCTACTACTTGCGAGTGGGAAGTGTTAATACGATCGGGAAACATAATAAATAAAAATAAACTTACACGCACCATTTAATAACCATGCAATTCATTCATATCAAATTACCTAGTTCCATTTAAATGGCATCAAATAAATGAAAATATTTATTGCGACGTGCTTGATAGATACATCTAGTTAGATACGTATGATAGAAATAAAATATTCAGCAACGTTGGCATTACTAAGGGTATAAATTACGATTATTATTGTATCATAAAACTGATTTCATTATTGTCTTAAAAATACTTCCTTAAAAGGAGTTTTATCACATATAAATTATATAAAATATCAGGAGTTTTTCATCTGTTGTCATCCCTCGTATTTGTATTATTCTGTCGTATTGTGTTATTAAAAAACGGATTTAATTTATATTGAATTTTGTCAGGTGTTGCAAGAATTTTTATATTTATTGTTTTATCTTCTACCATATTCTTTCCTTTTGTATACCAAAGATATGCAAGGCTACCAAAACCATTAATCATATCTATCTTTAATCAGTTAACAAGATTATAAAATGGTATTTTTGTTTTATCTAATTATATTACCAAACTGACGAAATTATCTTACACGTCGATCCTACTTACGACATTAAATCAAAGTTTTTACTGGGGACTTTAAATAAAAAATCTACACGTCACCTTTTCTATTGGAATTTTCCTTTGCAGACACCATTTCCTTCATACATTATTATGTCATGAAAAAGAAATAACTATGTCTGATAAATATGTATACATATAAATATGTATATATATATATATATATATATATATATATATATATTTATATATATATAAATTAAATTTCGATATTTTTTTAAAAGTTTTTGCATGGTATTGATTTAGAAATCGATATTTTGAGAATTCCAAGTGGTACTTTATTGTTACGATTCTTCATTTGTAATGAGATATTGATGAATGAAAGCAACTAAATTTTCCATTCAGTCAAATTTACTTGTCAGCATCTATTTCCAGATTGAAGAGATTTCTATATATTTTTATTATTATTTAAAATGCGGTTCGAAATGAGGAGCTGAAATTCAAAAGCCTAGCGGAGAGATCAAGTGGGGAATCGTATAAAAAAGTTATTAACATTAAAAATACATTGTCAAAAAATAAAAAGTTGTTAACTAAATTTTATTTAGTAAACTTTTTTTTTAAAACTTATCAAGTAAAAGTTTATTAACTGAAAATAAAAATTATTAATGAATAAAACTTTATTATTTTTTGTCATATTTTCAAATTATTTCATGACGTTTTCTATTAAATAGACATACATAGTTTATTACTTATAACCAAAAATGTACGAAAAAACCATTACACCCTTACCCTCCTCTTCCTCAAAGGTTGTAAGCTGAAAAAATAATATAAGATCGAGAGAAGAGAAATAATAAAAAGAACAAGTACCGCCACACCGAAAGGACATTCACAAGTTCGCACCAGATAAAAATACGTAAACATATTCAAAACTATCAAAATTAACGATACTAGAGAACAAGCTCTTCTTTAAATATTTTGTAAATTGTATTCCACAAGAATATTTAAATGTGCCCTTACAAGTTTTTTATGTGTTTATCTATTTCAAGCTGAAAATATAAAATACCATTTCGCTGTCTCGTAGAGCCATCATCCACTATAAAATTATATTTCACGAGATTACGCTAACTATGAAATCTTTTTCGAGCCATTAATTCGAGGGTCCCATTGGCATGAGATTAAATCTGGTCGCTTATCCCTTACGGAGATCATTTATATTGGATGAAGAGCCAGGGATTACTTTACGGTCCGTTTGGTTTGTTTGGATCTTGTCTATCTCCTTTCTTTAGTTTGCAGTGAGTATTAAGTTTTGGTTACTATAATAAACGTATGTACCTATGGAATATTAATGGCTTTGATGTTCCGACACAGCAGATTATATTTACATGTGTTTTTCTAATATATAATTGATATAAATGGCTTACGAACATTTGTTACATAATATATTAATGTTCTACTTAACTTCGTTTCAATTTATTTTTATACCATATTAAAATTGAACCGAAAATTTAGAGTTAGTTTCTATAAAACGATCAAATTAATCGGTACAATTATGAGTCTGACCTAATTATTAATATTTTTTGTTGAAATTCTAAGTGAGATAATCTAATTATTATGGATCATGATTTAAAAATGGGGTAATCGTTATTAAATATCATCTATTTATAGATGCTGATGAATAAGTTTACATATTATCTCAGGATAAATTGGAAGAAAGCTTATATATAGTATATGAAAACATTTCGTAATTACCTTCTTATTTATATACACAGTAGTTAAAAGATGAGCCATCCACTAGCAATATTGTTGTTTTGTCTGACACCTTTATTAAATATGTATTTTTAGTAACTCCGTCCTTGAATTTCTCTGACGTAATATTTAAAACATGTTATACTGGTATGTACTACTATAAATTTAAACAATTTAAAAAAAAATCCTAAACGACTCTTCTCTCAAATTGATTTCATTAAGGATGATGATTTAATATCATTTTCTTTTACAGTATTGCTCGGTTTAAGAGACAAAACATTATTACACATGTGTAAAGATTTAATTTAACAATATGCCACTCGATTAATTTAGAGTTCTATAATTTTTGGTGTTTTTCTTGTGGTCACTTATCACAACAAATAGCTTTGAATAATAATTGATATGTTATAATTGATATGTAGTATCATATTAACTGTCATAATGACGCGCAGTATTTTATAATAACAAATGTTTCACTGACATGTTTTTTTCTTTCCAAAAATGTTCAATATGTAATTTGCCCTTTCCGAAAAGTTTGAATACTTAAGATTCACGTTTGATTGAAAATGATTCTACTGATTATTTAGTGTGATAAATGTGATATGAAATAATTTCGATATTGGTTAAAAATGACTATAAATATTTTAAATTGACAATTAAAAGATTAACCAGTAGTGATAGTCTCCAAAGACGGTCTGGAATGAAAAGTTTGTTGCGAACTAATTGAATTCCCTTCGATCACCAACGTATATACGGATTAAATATTAGAAAACAATTGTTTAAGTGATACCGTAAATTAAATTTATTTATCTTAGTAGCAATGTTTTTTATATATATATATATATATGTATATATATATATATATATATATATATATGTATATAATATCAGGGCAGCCTTCTTCATTTGGTGTATTCTATACATGTACGTGCTCATATTTTTGCTCATATTCATATTTTTGTATTTTGTAAAACATAACCATACATTTATATATATGTAATAATGACTACATTTTTTTGTCATGAAAACAAATATATGAATATTTATTCATAAACGTTAAACATATATTAAATAACAACCTTCCTAGTATTTTGAAGAAAAGGAATGGTGCTAGTCATAACGTAAAAGAAGGTATCTGAATTACAAAGCGGACCAAAGGTATTGCCTTGAATTCAAATTTTTCATTTAATTTCACTGGAAATAAGCTTCTGCTTAAAATATATGTCGTAATATTTAGAATACGATAAAGGGACGCAACATTATTTTGTCTTTTTCTTTAACTATTCTTGTAGCTCGATTTCATCCTCTATGTCCCCAGCATTTAAGATGAAAGAAGTTATATTAATCATAAAGTAAAACAAAATATCTAAGTTATAAAGAAGATCAAATATATTATCTCGAATTCAAATACTTCACTGGAAATAAGCCTTTGTCTAAGTATTCATCGCAATATTTAGAATAAAACATTGCGACGCAATACTCTTGTTGTATTTCTTTATTTTACTTTTCTTGTAACTCTATTTGACCTTCTCTCTAAAGTTTTAACGCACGACGAATGAGATGCGAACATTGATATAGCTGCTCTACCTATATATTTTTACGTATTGAATAAAAAATTATGTATTTGAGCAATAAAGTTCTGAGCAATTTCATATGAAATGTTTATTATTCGTCAACAAATTATATAATTACAACTTAAAAATAATAAAACTATGATAATAATTGCTAGAGACAGTATCATCGTTACACTGAAATGTACTGCTTCGAGAATTATTGGTCCAATCGTTGTTGGTAAAAAATTTTAAATATAACTTCATATCTCAATCAGTTGTGTAACAAAATTGTTAAATGCCAACTCTATCCGTTCAATCGTTTTATATTTTACCCAAGGCGGTAATCTGTTCATTTTATTATTTTTCTTCTCTCGATCTTACATTATTTTTTCAGCTTACAACTTTGAAGAAGAAGTGGGTAAGGGCGTAATGGTTTTTTCGTACAAATTTTCTCATAAGTAATATGCTAAAATAATACTATGTATTTCTAATTAATAAAAAAATAACTATGTATTTCTATTTAATAAAAAAAGTCAAGAAATAATTTTAAAATCTGACTAAAAAGAATAAACTTTTATACATTAATAAATTTTATTTTCAGTTAATAAACTTTTACCTGATAATTTTTTTAAAAAAATTTTACTAAATAACCTTTAGTTACTAAACTTTCTTTTATTTTTCGACAAATTATTTTATAATGTTAATAACTCTTTTATACGATTCCCCACTTGATCTTTCCGCCACACTTTTGAATTTCAGCTCCACATTTCGAACCGCATTTTAAATAATAATAAAAAAATTTAGAAATCTCTTTAATCTGGAAGTAGACAGAGATATCACAAGATTTCCATTTTTAAGTTTTAAGTGCGGAATCGAAAAAATAAAGTATGTCTTGGATTTCCAAATATGTCGATATCTAATTGATATCCATGCAATATTTTCCAAAAAAGTTATTAAAATTTTGTTTACTTATTGACTATATGTATATATATATATATATATATATATATATATATATATATATATATGTATATATGTATATATATATATATATATATATATATAAATATACATGTATCTATATATATTTATATATATATATGTATATATATATTTACATATATATATATATATATATTTTTTTTTTTTTTTAAATTTTTTTTTATCAGTTTCGTAATATAATTAGATAAAACAACAAGCCCACTTTATAATTTTGTTATCTGATTGAGGATAGATAATGATTAGTGGTCTTGGCGGTAGCTGTGATAGAATACATACCAGGTTACACTGGTATGTATTGTATCACATGTATGTGTATGTATATGCACTTACAAATGCGTTGAATACAGGCAATCATTTCCGAAATATTTCGTAACAATTTCATTATTAAATATTGTGAAAATGAAATGTTATATTACTATTATTTCCCGTTGTTTTGTGTGCTAAGTCATTAAAATTGCATTTGAATGTAAAATTATGCAAAGAAAGAAAAGTATTTTATATAGCATAAACTTATTTGCTACCGCTACCGTTATTCGTACAAAAATGTGGATGACTAACAAAACTGAAACTAAAATTGATATCATACTTGGTTTCCTGGCAACTTCATAACTTTGTCATACACAATTTCATCATACCTACTGTTTATGATACTTCATGAAAGGCTTTTGCTTCACCAATAATTGGTTGCTCGTGACACGAAAGTTTTTTATAGTCTTATCTAGTCTCATGTCACTTAAATCATAACTAACTTTAACATTAAGTCATAATTTCTTTCATGTGGTTTTATAACGAGTTTTTCTTTCTAATTTTTGTTAAGTATTCTTTCGATATATCCTACCTATCACGATAGTAACGTTATTATTTTAATTATAATATTAAGTTTTCTGGACACAGGGGTACAGAAATAAACTATGAAAATTTATTTAATCATCATCCTTGAAGGTTTTGCAGTATTCTTATTTAATTAGGTTGAAAATCTCCATCGTTGTTGTAAAATAATAAAGCTTCTTTGTTATAATATACTTACCGCATAGTTGCACTATTTATTCTTAATTGCTGTAGAAAAACTAAAATAATAAATTCAGAAATATTGCCAATTCTCTATATTTCTCAAGTTTCTCAATATACAAGGGGAAGGGGAAGGGGAAGGGGAAGGGGAAGGGGAAGGGGAAGGGGAAGGGGAAGGGGAAGGGGAAGGGGAAGGGGAAGGGGAAGGGGAAGGGGAAGGGGAAGGGGAAGGGGAAGGGGAAGGGGAAGGGGAAGGGGAAGGGGAAGGGGAAGGGGAAGGGGAAGGGGAAGGGGAAGGGGAAGGGGAGGGGGAGGGGGAGGGGGAGGGGGAGGGGTAGAGGGAGGGGGTGAGGGGGAGGGGTGGGGAAGGGTGAGGGGGAGGGGGAGGGGGGGGGAAGGGGGAGGGGGAGGGGGAGGGGAAGGGGGAGGGGGAGTAGGAGGGGACGGGGGAGGGGGAGGGGACGGGGGAGGGGACGGGGAAGGGGAAGGGGAAGGGGAAGGGGAAGGGGAAGGGGAAGGGGAAGGGGAAGGGGAAGGGGAAGGGGAAGGGGAAGGGGAAGGGGAAGGGGAAGGGGAAGGGGAAGGGGAAGGGGAAGGGGAAGGGGAAGGGGAAGGGGAAGGGGAAGGGGAAGGGGAAGGGGAAGGGGAAGGGGAAGGGGAAGGGGAAGGGGAAGGGGAAGGGGAAGGGGAAGGGGAAGGGGAAGGGGAAGGGGAAGGGGAAGGGGAAGGGGAAGGGGAAGGGGAAGGGGAAGGGGAAGGGGAAGGGGAAGGGGAAGGGGAAGGGGAAGGGGAAGGGGAAGGGGAAGGGGAAGGGGAAGGGGAAGGGGAAGGGGAAGGGGAAGGGGAAGGGGAAGGGGAAGGGGAAGGGGAAGGGGAAGGGGAAGGGGAAGGGGAATTGTAAAAACTTCTAATTATTTTAGTTTTTAAAGTTGACATTAAACTTAAAAATTAAAATTTTAAATTTTTGGAGGTTTCACTTCTACCACGTGTGAATTGCACACATGATTTTTTTTTAACTGTAGCGGTGTTCGTCGACGAAAATAATTTAAACTCTTTCTTAAGAATAATTTTATATTCAATTTGGTATTTTATTTATTTGATTTTTTTCTTCATAGCTAGCTACATTAAAAACATGGCATGTTTTTCCAAATATCCGTATATTTTCAAAAAAAAAGAAATGTGAAATTGTCAGTATAATACTACCATCCATTAAAGTACCTTTATAACGGAAAACATTTAATTTGTGATATTATTCTAATATGTTATTAAACTGTAATTATCATGTTACTGTAGTAACATTAGGGTGATTCAATAGAATTAATGCCACAAAAGTTTAAATTAAAAATGTTTTATTATTATTTTAATTTACTTATTAAATACATGGATCAAAGATAACGTGATTGTTTCGCCGTCCGTTTATGATGCGATTTCTGCTAATGAAAAAAGTGTATGCAGGTAATAGAATCATTAACTAAAATTTTGAACAAATAACAAAATGGGTAGAAAACCAAATTGTGTTTGGATTACGTCGTTATAGAAAATAACTTTTAAATATCAACAATATTGGATATAATTACCTATTAATAAGCGTATTGTTTTCTTTCATTTATTGGTTATAGTTAGATTAAGTAGATAAAAAATTAGTGTAGCCGTAAACGCTTTTGAAACTATTTTGATTGCAAGCGATAACTTCTGAAAATATTCGTACAATTACAATTACAATTCGTACAATACATTTTGTAAAAAAAACGTTTATCAAGATTTTTGCATATTTTTTGCCTACAATAGAATACAAATTAGTGTGTTTTTGCTTACAATAGAATATAAATCAGTATGGGTGTATGTGTACTTGCAAATCCTTTTGATTGCAGGCGATAATTTTTATAAATTTTCTTAACAATTCAGACATGGTATTTTGTAAAAAAAAAGTCTTATCAAGACATTTTTCCGCAACTTTGCTTGCAATACAATATATAAATCAGTGTGACCATATATGCATTTGCAAATTATTTACTTGCAGGCGATAATTTTTAGAAATATTTTTAACAATTCAGTCATGCTATTTTGTGAATCCTTTGAGTTGGGCGATAAGTTCTTGGAATCTTCTTAATCATCCGGTTATGGTATATTGTGAAAAAATTGTTTTATCGAGATATTTTCCCTCAGCTTTGCTTGCAACAGAATATAAAACAGTGTGGCCATTTATGCCTTTTCAAATTCTTCGATTTCGGACAATAAGTTTTCGAAATCTTCTTGAAAATCTAGTCACGGTATTTTGTGAAAAACATTTTTTTTATAAAGGTATCTTCCCATAGCTTCGCTTGCAATAGATTATACATCAGTGTGGTCGTAAATACATTTGCGAATTCCTCGATTTTAGGCAATAAGTTCTCGAAATATTTTTAAGAATCCAGTCACGGTATTTTGTGAAAATGAAATGTTTTATCAAGATATTTTCCCACAGTTTTACCACAGCTTGATATATATATATATATATATATATATATATATATATATATATATATATATATATATACATACAACAAGATATTTTCCCACAGCTTGCAATACAATATGAATCACTGTGGGTAAATAAGCATTTGCAAATCCTTTGATTACAGGCAATAATTTTGAGAAATGTTCGTAACAATCCAGTTATGGTATTTTATGAAATAGACATGTTTTATAAATACATATTCCCACAGCTTTGCAATAGAATACAGTGGATACAGTAGAATTAGTATGGCCTATATGCATTTGCAAAACCTTTGATTGCAGGTGATAATTTCGGGAAATATTCTTGATACTTCAATCGTGATATTTCGTGAAAAATAAATAATTTATCAAGTTTTTTTCCCACAGCCTTGCTTGGTGAAAATCATTAAACGTCCTCTACGTTACTCGCAAAGTTACCTCAACGAAGTGCTCGTCGAAGTTGATCAGTGTGAAGTACGTGACTACACACTCGTGCAACCTAACGAAGAGCTCAGTCGCCGTGAGTCTCCCATACGCTAACCGCGTGAAGTCTGACTCGGGCGCAAAAAACTGACAGCGGTCGGAAGTCGCCCGAGACAAGGCGAGGTTGCACAAAGCGAATGGAAGTACCTCTCTACACTATTCTTTTCGCCTGACTTCGATCAACTTCGCGAGTAATATAGTGCAGGTTTTTTAATTGCATTTGAAAGGAGCATGATGTGAATATAGAAAGATCACTTCATAATTACTTACTAAAATTTTCGCTCAAAAATGTCCATAAATATCAAAATCAATAATTATTGTCCATTTCGTTGAAAATTCATAGCTTCTATAGAATATTATTATTATAATTATACTTATTGTTACTACTGCATTACAGTTCAAAAATAACGAAGGCAAAAATAGTACTTCTATATTCATAATATTAGAAAAATTCCCTGGATACACATTTACTCGTTTCATATTGAGAAAATACCCTAGTAGTTTCGATAAAATTTACTTGTTAAAATAATGTATGGACTAAAACTTACGCTAACTGGATTTAATCTATAAATATATTATTTCTAGCAGGTTTTACTTCATGAAGAATATTGTGGAATGTAAAGATTATAATTTAAATAAATCTTGGACAATGTGCGTCTTTCTCACGTGTTTATTTTTTAAGGTATAAAAGAAAATTTATGCAATGTAAATTGGAATTTTTTTATGTCTTTTCTAGCAATAATTCACAATTATGGAAATGACAAAATTGCCGTTTTAAAGTACTTTTAAAAAATCTCCACGGGGTATCCAAAAATGTCATAATAAATTAGGCATTTTATTGATTCTAGCGACTAATTTAACGCAAATTATTAATCCAACTACATACATACAATACAGCCATAGTTAGTAATGGATATTCATCTAGCTAATATAAGTTTTAATGTTTCATTGAAACTAAAATTATTAATATATTTTTGTATCATTCGTTTTGTCGAATTACTCTCAAACTTTACGATGGTGAGTAAAAACACATGTTAACTAACAAAATTTAAGACGATTTTTCATATTACATCTCACATGGCAGTGGATAAAATGTTAACGCTTAGTAATACTTTAACGGGTAGTGGAACACTATGAGATGAATAGTTAGATTTTTCCGGTCCATGGCAAAACTAGGACTCGTCGTAAATTCGCCGTGTCCTTCCATTTGTCACAATCCCACAGTTTAAAGCTTGTTATATTTAAGGCTAACCATTGATATTATTTATATCTGTTGTTTTTATGTTCTTTTATTATCTATGAATTCATACATACACTAATTCGATCGGTATACAACTTTCACAATATGACAGCTTATAATTTTATGCTATAAAGCAAGTGCGCGTGTTGTATAATTTTGTTATATGGTTAATGTCTACGTAGTCGGAGAAAACATTTCTGGTCTGGTTTTTGTTTCACCTGTACATTGAAGAAGTGTTCACTTCATAAAAAAAGGACAGTGGAACAAAGTTTACGAAATTCAGATCGATTTGTTTTTAATTCTTGTTAAAATAAATGTAGTAGCTTTAAAATAAATAAAAATTTAAATTTTAGGCTTTTAAGCGGAAATATCCAAAATTTGTTTATGAAAACCAATTGCGATTTCGAAATATGTCAAAAGCGTTGTTTTATAAAAAAAATTGCGCATTAATAAAATTCAAATAAGACTCTCTCTTTCCCGCGCTCGGCTCGTACTCAGTATATGAAATCTATATTTATGTTGAAGATGTATATTTTCTCTTAAATAATGTTTTTATGTAATATTTTGCATTATTAATATGTACGTATTATAAAAAGGATTTTGCGTATAATGGTTCAAAATTTTATTAGCTAATTGAACACTTTCTTATGCGTTATCATACCGTATTTATTTTGATATTATTTGATAAAATATATTATTTAGGTTTGTTCACGTATCTCCATGAAATATATACCACTGATTACTATTAATTTTTCCTATTTATTTTATATGTTTATGTCAAAATTTCTAACGTACCCGGTAAAATTACATTCATGGTAAGAATTATTTTGATATTGCATTAAATTTTTTACACACATTCACATTCAATTTTTTATTTATTTTGATCAGTGTTTGAAGAAAAGTTTTGGAAGAAAAGAGTAGTCGAAATATTATTCTTCCATGAAGACAGGGAATGGAGGGGGAGGAAAACGAACACTACTGATATGGAAATATACAAAGCATCATGTTGCGGTACATGGTTATATATGAAAATAAGATGCAGGATTACACTCCTGAAAGAAGAAATGCATATGGAAAAATCTTAATCAAAAAACTTAATTGTATCCCGTACGAAGTCAGGATAATCTATTTATGTCTAAAATTGAACTGTATACATTATAATTTAGACAACTATTTTGGAAGAAAACAAAAGGTGTCGAAAGGTTTTCGAATGCATTTTCAAAAACACGCAGGGGAACCAAGAAAGAAAATAGACACCATCGGTGCGGAAAGATTACAAGTGTCTCATGTCACGGTACATTTTTATGTTTTTGTTAAAGTAAAATAAAGAGCAGGCAATGTTACCAAAAGAAAATTGCACTGAGAAAACCTTATTTTGATAATTGAATTGCACCCGTACGAAGTCAAGCAGCTGGCTAGTTGATTAGGAAATTAGTAATTTAATGATCTGATGGTTACGATTCCAAACCAATAATTATTAATTTAGTCGAATCGCATTGATTCAATGTTCTAATATTTCATCCAAGGCCAAGTGACATCAAGGCCTTTGTATGGTAGTATGAAATAAAAGTATCATCATTATTATTATCTCACATACTCATGCAATTTCCCCTGTTTACTTCACTTATATCGGCTTTATAACTAATAGGTTGAATAGATGTTTAAAGTTAAAATAACTTTAATTAAGTCATCTTGAACATTTTTTTGTAATAAAATAAGAATTAAATAATGAATACATGGTTAGAAATAGGTTTTTATTTTTTTTTTAAATTATTTTTATTACAAATTTATTGCCATCACTTGTATTACGTTAATTTATTCTAGAATTGATGCATTGTTGCTCAAGTGTATGAAGAGTTTTATCAACATAAATTTACTGGAGTTGCTTTTTCAATCTATTATAATAACAGATTGCTACTGCAAAACTTGATATTTTAGGAAGAATACAAGAAAAGTAATTGAATTTACTAAATACTATCTGCGAGTAGGAGTTAATATTCAAAAACATAATAATTGATGTAATGAGTCTATATTGCAAAGTTAAGATAAGTTTTCAGTCGATATTCCATTAGGTTGACTTAGATATTGTATATGAATAAGTATTTTTGACGTAACATTTGCGTTAGATAGAAAAGACATAATACATATCTGAAATACTATGATATAATTTGTATCACTAGGAGCAAAACTGTTTTTGGAATTGATTTCTAGTACATAAAAAACCGCTTTAATATATCCAATAAATGTAAATTCTAAACTTTAAAACATTTTTTAGTCAGTTGCCAGCCATTCTTTCCGTAGCTCAAAAATAAAAAAGAAACCTTCATAGGGTCACTTTGTTTTTCGTCTGTCAACGCGTGAAGGTATCAAGTTGAAATTATTATCAAGTACTTAAACTTAAGGTTCCTTGAAGCCGTAAAAAATCAAGCTTTTTGTCGGCGCAATCAAGAAGAACTCTAAAAATATACGGCCATTTATGCCACATACTCGCAAATAAATAAAAAAAAAATTGAAATATACATATATATATATATATATATATATATATATATATATATATATAAAATATAATTTGGTAAAACGTAAGCTTATTCAGCACAGGTATAGGATATAATCCACAAATCATTAATTTTATCTACCTCACATAAAGAAAATATACGCGCATGTCACAGATAAAGTGGGCAATATATTTTTGTTCTGAAAAGTTTTATTTTTTGAAATAGTTTAATAGGAATATTACGTACCACTAAATGTTTTAAATCCTAAAATGTGTACAGAACCCGTGCGGGTTCTCCTTGTACTTTACCGGTTTTATTTCGTATTTCGTGTGCACCTCCATATTAATAATATTTAAACTCAAGTGTTTTGGTATTTATTGTATTTTATGTATTTGGTATTTTTGGTTCTACTAAGTCCACTGCCTCATAATTACCCTTACACTTTAGAAGAAATTAAAAAAAAAACAATAAAAAAAATAAATATGTTTAATTAGTAATAAGCTAATTCAGCGTTACCAGCAAATTTTTCTTTGCCCTTTTCTTTTTGAATGCTTTCCTGTATAGATCCTGTGTTAACGTATAGATTGTCATTTATTTCACTGATACAATATGAAGTAATATTTACTAACTTTTGCTAATTCTAAATCTATGAATAGTTCTCAAATTTATCAAAATAAATCATTCGAATATAATGACGGTATTATCTATATTGACCACTCTCTTAACATCGACACTAAAATTATTTCAAATATTTTTTCTCAAATTAAATGTACAGTATTTTTCAACAAAGAAGTCATGCGCTTCGCATTTTTATATAATAGGTTAAAGCAGAGTAAATATGTCTGTCCATCTTGCATTCATTATAAGATAATAACTTAGAACTTTTATTCTTCTTAATTTTAATATTTTAGAGAGATTAAAATAGAATTACAAGAATATTTATAAGACAAAGACAGCAATAATATTACGTCGAAATATCATATTCCGAATATTGCGACGTATATTCGAACAAAGGCTTATTTCCACGGAAATTTAACGAAATATTTGATTTGAGAAACTAAATTTGATCTGCTTTGCGATTTTGATATTTTATATTAGTTTATAACAGCTAGAACTATTCTTGTCTAAAATACTAGGAGGTTTTAATTTAAAATTTGTTTAAAGTTTAAGTGTAATTTTGTAATTTCCTATATACAATGTTTCTATATAGAACTTACATTAAAATTAACTGCCGTTTAATTTGGAAAATTTTGTATCAGGAGAGGGTTTAATATTGAATAGAAGCCAAATCATCTTTTTTAGAACGTATGTTTATTAAAGTAGCACTAAAAACTATTACTTTTACTGTGATAATACTTCGGGAATTCAGATTCTTGGTCGCTTTTTCTTTCCATTAAATATTCACTAAGTAATTTTACATTCAATTATTAACGCTCATCCAGTAAGATCTGGAGCTGGGAGCTGAAAACTTTATGTATAAAATTTGTAGAGACTATCACGATGGTTCAGCTTAAAGCTGAAGCTACTTCGAGGTTCAAACGTAAGGGTACTTTACAGATAGTTAAGGGTTAAGAGTACTTCACAGAGGGTGAGGGGCGTACAGTTAAGGGTACTTTGACATGCAAAAGTTATGTCTTAAAAACGTCTGTTGAAGTATTCGGGAACATATGCCAACCAAGCCGTGGGTATAAATTGGTGTTTATTATATTTTTACCCGACGACAACAAGGTTTAAAATAAAAGATTATGTTTTTAGTAGTCGATGTATGTTGGGCAGATATGTGGGTATATTTGTTCCATTCTAAGAAACAAACTGCTGCACAAGTTTCTATGATGGATCCGCCTTTAGTGGGTTCTCTGAAATCCGAAATATCTCCTAAAATATCATATGGAGCCCACTGACCTCATGCTATCACCGGTGATGAAAAATTGCATCAAAATTAGTACCAAATTGAAAATATTTATAAGATGATTACAATGCTACCTATCATATATGTGTATATATTTATATGAATCATCGGTTCGTCCATAATTCCCAAACCACTGAACTAATTTTCACAAAGTATGATATGATTTGTTTTAATAGACTGACTAATAAAAATTCGATGTAGAGATTATGGAACATTTTATTGATTTTTTTCCATTAAAAGCCACCACGATTATTGAATGAACAGGTTTGGTAGACCATTTTATGAAAATATTGAATGATAAAAACACAATTTCAAAGATATTATTTATGTAACGACCGTGATATTTATCAATAAATTTTAAGGAAAATTTACAAAAATGTAAAATGTGGCAAACGCAGATGAAGTTATAGAATTATGAAACGGTTACAAAATTTGTATCCAATTTGCTTTCTAAAGTTTTCATCATTACACTAGGATGTTTTTATGGGATATAACTTGCATAACACAATTGTTTTTTTTGTACAGATTTTTTTTTAATTTAGTTCAATTATTATAATGAATTATAATTATGAGTAGTTTTTTTATTATAAGTTATATTTTATCTTTAGGTCACATTTTTTATTTAAGATTTGAAAAAAAAACAAAGGATGCCTGCTCTCGAAATAAATTTGTATCTACACGTCATAGTTATATTTTTACCTTTTTATCAACTCAGTATTTATTTGGCTAGCAATTGAAATTTATGTTTTGCATGTATTGTACTTATCTTTATATTTGAATCAATTTAAAAGAAATTTTTCAAAGATATGTACAATACATGTGTGGGCTGAAATTTACACGCTTTGCTAAGTATACGGTTCTGCAGGAAAATGTTACTTAGGAATTTTTTTTTTAATCTACTTTGATTACACGTTAATCACCATAATATTTTAAATCTGATTCTGTTGAACTGTCGGTACCGAACTTTTCTTTGATCCTATTTAAATTTAATCAAATGTAAATTATGTAAGTAAAGAAAATTTACATGTTTGACTTTGAAAAATGATGTCTAAAATTAAGTACTATAAAATATAGAAAAATCATTATAAATGATATTTTGAAAAATACATTTAATTTTTTGTGGATGTTTTAAGCCAATAAAATACCGGCATAAGTTTGCTGTGCATCCAATGCGCAATGATGTTACTCTTGTTAAATCACTCAGTGCCAGAAATGAAAATGCTTCTAAATAAAAATCAGTGCATCGCAATCGCGTTTATTTTGAACAGTTTTATTGTTTTTTTTCGAAATATATCTATTGCGCTTTTAGAGATAATTTGTAAAGACAGATTCAGTATAGAATGTTTAATGTCTATATTCATAAGTGTTTTCTATCATAAATATACACTTTTTTGTGATCATATAACAATTTCTGGATCTAAAGCAACTCAAAGTATTTTCTAAAACATAAACAAAGATTTACAAAATGATAATAATGTAACCAAGAAACTTGATCTGCAAATTATAAGAGCAGTACGAGGTGAAAGAAAATATAAATTTACAAACAAAGCCTACTTAGGTCGAAATAAAAAAAAATGGGAAACTCAAAAATTAATAGACGTCTCAAAAACAACAAATTTTTCAAGACAAAGTATGGAATATTCAAGTCCTGGCTATTACCGTCGTTTGCATCACTTTTGCGAAAAAAAATTACTTTGAAATACATGTCAAATACGATACTTCAAATGCCAGATAAATATTTGCCTGGAAGAAATAACATAACAATAATATTAAATAGTCTTAATATTAAATTACTCAATTTAAAGTATGTGAGACTTTGTTGTACTCCGTCCCATATTTTATAAAAGTAAAAAATTTATATATATATATATATATATATATATATATATATATATATATATGTATATATCAACGATTAGAGGTGCCAACTATGCAAATTGTAACGGTCACAAAAATTTCCGGTACTATTTCATTTCGTTTCCTGAAAGTATTTTATTTCCTAAGCCGTGCTCAATTTCGATTATTAATACAATGATTTGACACAATATATAATGTAATTCCTAGACCGTAAGTTCAAAATAGGCCACTGAATTAATTTACATTTTATATGCTTTTCGAAATAATTTGGAAAATGTTTTCAAGCGAGTGATGTATAAGAAAACTTTCACAGAATAATGCTTAATTTGAAAAAAAAGAAAGTTTTAAAAACGAAGAAACACGATTTCTGAAAATCCTGCATTAAAAAACAAAATATAATTAAATATATTTTCTCTGTCTACTCAGTACGGACTTTAATATAAGCCACCATTGTTATTGAGTATAATATTTGTGTGTAAAAACGTGAGGTGCTTTGGCTTGAAATCTAACTAAACTATTAAGTATTTTTAATCCTTTAATATTGTTTTGAAAAGCAAAATAATTTATTTTTGAGGAAAAGCGCCCCACGCCTTTACACTGAAATATTATTATATTCAATGAAAAACATGGCTTACCTAAAGTTCTTGCTGAGTAGAAAGAGAAAAGGTTCGATAATTATTTTTTGCTTATTAGTGTGGTATTTTGCAAAAACAGGACTTTATAAGTTTTTTATACTAACAACTTATTTTTACTTTTTTTAGTCATATTTTTAAGATTAAAATACAATAATTTTATGAAATGAATTATTCTATTGTCACCTTGAGACGAGTGTAAAATTTATAAATCTGGAAGTCGGACATGTTTTTTCTGATACCTGGAAGTGGTTAAAAATTTAATTGAAACATTCGAGTTTTATTTAGTCTTTCTTGTTTCAAAATATTTTTTTTTAATTAATGAAGTTATTATATTTTCGTCGGTTCTTGAAAAATATGCAAAATTTTGGATAATTCGTATATTTGAAAGTGAATGAAAATTTAATTTAATTATTCCATTAGTTTTTGCTCTTTTTTGCTTGAAGATAAAAATATAATTTTATGAAATTGCTATACTCTCATCAGAACTACATACAATTGTTAAATTTTGTGATGACACAACAATAAAAAAAGCATGAAATTTAATTTTGCAAATTCTATTAGATAATTTACGAAGTCGACTTAATAAAAGCGTGTTAAAAACAAATTTTTTTAGTCCTGAATTTTATTATGACTTAAATTAATAGTAAACTAAATTTATAATATTTTAATGTAAAAATTTGTTGCATTTTGTACAATGATAACAGAAGTAATGTTTTGAATATGTATGATATTCTGTCTAATAAAACATTATCGGATGTTGTCAGCTTCAAAAGTTTTGTTGTTTATTTTCAGAAGTATTGTTGTTTATTGTATTATTATAATTTGAAACATAAATGTAAGTATATTAACAAGGTCAGTAAACCCTCACTGTTTATTCACTGTGGAGGGGTTATTAGGAGAAATGAAGCTATATACAAATCATAGAAACGGGACAATTTGATCTTCTACCATTTCATGTTAAATCAATCTCTCCACCTTTTGTACTAAATATTTACCCCAATAATAAATAATTAAATTTCATTGCACATAGAAAGGTATCAATAATGTCCTTTACCTGGTACAAACAATACTCTCTTGTGGTATTTTATAAGTTATCTGGTAGAGGGTCCTTAAAATAAGTTAAGAAACCAGTAACGTTTGGGCCATTCTTGTGGATCTTTGTATATATATATTATTTAATAATTCATTTGTAATATGAAAGATCTCTGTATAAGTATGTGTAAAATTTCCTAGATTACTATATACAGTATAAACTACACAGTGACACAATTTATGATCATTTAGAAACACCAATGTCGCTGTATTTCGCTTCGTGATTCTGAAATACAACCTGTATAATGTATTCGATGACCTCAGGAGAAAAGAGCTGTAGATACTTTAAACATGTTCCACTGTACTTCGCAAAAAAATTAATAATGCACAGAGAGCATCGATGGAATTTGAAAATATATTGGTGGTCAACTTCAGTCAACGGTCTCACTTCCACTAAGCACCAGTTTGAAGGATAGTGTCAATTAGTCTACTAAAATATTAGTATGTGGCTAGTATAGTGCAAAGAATCATTTACAACGGAGTGATTATTTGCTTATACTTTGAGGTACAGAATTAAAATTTTGTCAAATTATCTCAATATTTATTTTCAAAACATGCCTTTTTTATTCTACCTGAGTTTTGTTATAATTAAAATAGTGTACAGCAGTCCCTGTTTATTGGTTCACAATTTGAAAATCAACGTGATAAGTTTTATTAATTACTAATTTTACAAAATTTAAAAAAACTCCATTCGGGAGATCAATAAAAAATTCGATAATATAAAGGTTTCACAAAAATTCTTAAATCGTTTTAAGTCATGAAACATAACGCGCACAGTGTGTAGATGGAAAACAATAATATAATTTATAACATATTAAGGATTTGGTAGGAAATTGGTAGTTATTTACGTTTTAATAAAATGAACTAAAAAGACAAATTTTAAAAATTGAATTTAGAGCTTAGAAAATTTCTGAGTCGTCTTCATGGTTATCGGACTAGAACACTCTGTTTTTATTATGTCACTTCATGTATTTTACTCGATGAGAATAATACATTAATTACAAAATTTAATACTACAAAAACAACCCTGGACGCAACTGTATTTGTTATTAAGATATTTCATATTTTCCTTAAATATAAGATAGGTATAGTCAATGTTCATATTCCGTCAAATTACTGTATTGCATTTCATTTCCTTAAATGTGTATTTAAGTGACTCCGCCTAATGAGGCTTGAAAAACTTACGATTAGACCGCAAGATTGTCGGGCCGTATTTAGAAGAAAGATATCAAACATCGTATTCATAATTCCATTATCAAGATCAAATGGTTGACTAACAGGAAATACGGCACCAGAACAAATTCAAAACTATACTTATTTAGATGACCTGTATAGTTATTTATATTAATTATACATATTATTTATTAATGCATTTCTGAAAGTAACGTCATTAACTATTAATTATTTTATTAAAATACAATTTTACTGCAAATTTTTTGTAGATGATGATGTAGAACATTGATGTAGATGTATGAAAAAAAATCTGCCCAATATTTATGACACTAATGTCAGATTAATTTAGCCGTAGCTTGAAAAATGTTGGTTTCCACCACTGCCTTGAGTTTTGTATTATCAAATTTGTTGTCAGGATTCAAAGGTGGAAGGGAAATTTTTAAAATAAAAGAGATGGAGCCAATGAAACGTGATGAATTCATAACAAAAAAAATGCCAAACTCTAAACGAATATTCTCAATCAATTTCTTCAACTTATTATTTCAATTTCGTTTCATTCCACTTACAACTTATTTTTTATGGTGTATTTTATTCCTAAAAAAATATTATATAAAAAATATACTACTTCCACAATGACGTTCACTCCAAGCGCTCGTATATTTCTTTCATTATTCTTGGTTACAATACATAATTATTTTACATTTAGTAGTTAGACATAGAAATACTCATGAAATTTAATTAAAAAATTTAGAGAAGTAATAAAGTAAATAATTTATTTATTAACTTCATATTTGTATTTTTATCACATCCACTTTCTGAAAACTAAGGTTTTAAATCATCGTATGTTTTCGTGACTTCAGGGGTACCTCAAAGTTCCATATTGGGTCTCTTTTTTTATCATGTTTATAAATCACATTAGTAATTGTTTCAAACACAGCAAGTTCCTTTTATATGCTGACTACCTAAAGATTTTCCCAAACTTAGAGATTCTTCTTCCAACGCGAAGCTACAAGAAAATCTTAATGGACTAAATACAAATTGCAGAATGTACCGGATCCTCTACGCAACTCTTGTGCGATCTCATCATTACTCTGATGTGATCTAAAGGGTGCAAAAATGATTTATACGTATATTGCAATACGCCCAAAATAGACTATTCCCGCCATACCACCCGGGTAGTCTCAGGGCACCTCCTGGGACCCGTAACAACCCGCCTCATACAAAAAGGGGACCTTCGAAAGTCCCCTAATAGTGTCCCGTATCTACAATCACAGCGCTTCCATCCAACAGGGTTAGAGTCTGCTCCTGCTCAATGTGTCATTTAGGACCTCCATTTTTTCAAGAACGCATTTATAAAATAGACTATTCCCGCCATACCACCCGGGTAGTCTCAGGGCCCCTCCTGGGACCCGTAACGACCCGCCTCATACAAAAAGGGGACCTTCGAAAGTCCCCTAATAGTGTCCCGTATCTACAATCACAGCGCTTCCACCCAACAGGGTTAGAGTAAAGTTGCAATGCATTGTATTCATTCAAATACCGTACGCTCCACGAAAGGCGCCTCGGAACTCGGAGCAGTTGTACTTTATAATATCGGCCATAGTCGTTACCAGTTACAGTTTCGTGCGCAAGGGAGAGCGACCCATAGCTCCGCGCTTTTTTATTTACCTACCGCTCGCACTGAAGCCGGTGCTCGCGTACCACCACGCAGGCTTTGTGATGATCACGTAAGTATGTCCCATACTCTGGACATATTCGCTAGCTCATTACTTCAATAAAAGCGGTCAATGAAACCATTAGTCTTTTGAAGGCATTGACACTAATTTTCTTTTTTAAATCCATATTATAAATAAGATGATTATTAATATTAACTTAATTATTGGTAACTGTTATAGTGAAATATGAATGTAAGTTATTCGAAAACATCCCTGCATTTAAATTTCAAGATTGAAGTGAAATGTAGTTTTCGCAAGATACATTTTTATCCAATGGAAGTAACAAAAAAAATGTTATTAAAATTATATCAGATAAACTAAAATCAGAGTAAAAAATGGATCTCAACTTATAGCTGGTATTGGCAAAAGTAAAATAATGGATATGTCATTAAATCAATTAACATTTTATCGTTACCAAATCGCAAGTAGCAAAAATACTTTCAAATGGGAAAATCTTCCTCCAACTGAAGGAGCAGGTGCACAAAACTTCTATATAATTTATTATATAAGTTAGCAATTAGCTTCGTTGTTTGTACAATGGGCCTGATAACAAAAAATATAAGCAATGGGGCTAGAAGAAACATCGTGCCCGAATTAATCCTGTACAGCTCAGACTTAATTCGCTAAAAATTAATGAAACCTTTTAGCTGAAATTGTGTTATTAACAAAGATGAAGTGGCCGAAAACACGACCTACATTGTCTCAATATATACAGTAATTATATTGAAGTCGTAAGTGATACGGTAGATATTATTCCTGAGCAGCTAGCAAAGAATCTTGATATTGAAATTGAAGAGCTAGAAGGCGTCGATAATTTCGTAAATGCTTTGGAATTTGAAAGTTTTATTGACGAAGAAGATGAAAAAAGAACCATGTTGCCAAAAATCTAAAATTCATGAGATTTTTATTACTTAAAATTAAAAAATGACAAAAAATATTTTTCTGAAGACGAAGCAAATTAAAATTTGTAAAAAAATTAATTAATTGTTTTACTTAATAACAATGTATTCAAATTATTTTATACAAATATACTTAAAACAAATTACTCATCATTATAATATTTATTTGGTGGAATATGGTAAAATGTACGTAAATATAAATGCACACTGGGCCAGCGACTCTCAACTCCAGCCTACGACTTCCCGTGCGGTAAATGCATTGCCATGAAACTTAACTTTTTGAAAGTTTTTCGCCATTTTCTTCAATTAAATTCATTCAACTTTAGTAACATTACATAGAAGTAAATTCTAACATTAACATTTAGTCCATTAATAAAAGAAATAATAAAAAAATGGAGATCTTAAAGAATATTGAAAGGTATTGACAAAACGTGATTCGAAAGGTATATTTTTTAGTTTTTATCCATTTTTAACGGTTCCGTAAAAAATAAACCTCATCATGGATAAATAATTTTAAAATAGATGTTTCAACGTTTAAAATGAGTTTAACGTATTGACTACTGAAATAAAAAAACACCAATAATTTAAAAACACAAATAAAATTTTTCGTATCAAATTTTGGTATTTTTATTCATTGCAAAGATAGTATGTTATACATTCATAAACTTCATATAAATTAAATCATTTTTACAACAGAAAAAATATAAAGCCGAATAATCGGTTTTTCGCAATTTTCTCTAAAAATTTGAGGTTATGCTGAAAAATGTCTTTAATGGAAATTATAGATTTATCTATTATACACAAATTTGTTTTATCCGCTAGGAGGTAACGTTTCGCCGATAGGCATAATAAACTTAAAGTATAATAAGCCAATTTCCATCCACTTCTGACTGTCGTCCTGACTACATTTCTGACATCAGTATAATAATATGGTAGCATTAAGCTGATTCGATAATAGAAGAGGGATCTGGTAAAACCTCGTTGGCTAGCAGTAAACCCATCTAATAAGGGCTCGTTGGATATTGTAATCGCTTTCCGGTTACAATATATAACCCAATCATTAGAAGGGGAGAATGATCATAGGCCTTCTCAAAAACTAACTTTAAAGCTATTGAATTGAAGCTGGTTTGATCTGTCTCAATAGATCATGTGGTTAAAAAGTGGGATATTTTATATGTATGTACATAAACATATATATATATATATATATATATATATATATATATATATATATATATATATATATATATATATACATAGATTTTATTTTTATACACATTGCAGGAAAATTTATTAGGAGTTATGGAAAAAATATGTAAAGAGACGGAAGATAGCGATAGTTAATTTTATTTCTCAGTTACTATCGTTACCGTCAAACGCGATTATATTGAGACGAAGCCATGTACACAGCAGGAAGGAGAAAGAGAGAAGATGACCTTTTAACACTAATTTTAAATTTTCGTTCAAAAAGGTAAAAAAATTAAACTTTATTGTGGGATCTCGGTATTCATCTGTCTGCTTATCACAGCTATTTTTTTTTCTTCTTAGAAACTGAACATAAAATCGAAATTTAAATAGGATTGTTATATAACTTGGTCCTAGCAACTGTCCCAGGAGTCAAAATCTCATTTTTTTTTCTGGTCCATGAAAGATAGAAATATGGATACTTTAAATTTTATGAAATTAATGAGATAAAAGTAAATTATATTTAAACGTCGACAACAACCCTTAGTTAATAGTAATATATATCGTATTCTAATATTACTTAAATATGAAACCGTATGTAACAACAAAGCAACTTGCTTCTGGGCCGGTAGAACTATATAGGTCCGATCGCATTGATATTTTTTTATTATGTTTGGTGAGTAGTTATTACTAATTGACTAATAAACGAATTTTCTCGTTTGGCTTGAGAATAACTTTTAATTTAACTCATAAAGTAAATTTTAAAAACCATTAGGTTATACGTACAAAAACGACGAAATCATTGAAATATTTGGGTTAACTTTGCTTTTACGCAAAATTTCCTTTCCATATAATTTACGATGTTTACCTCGAATACATTAAATTTTAATAAATTAAATCATGCACACTTGTGACTTATTTCCTTATGTCGAAGGAAAAACTTTCCGTTTTATGACTCTTGAAGAATGGAGTGAATGCGTTATTGTTTGTGTACACACTCTCTGTTGGGATTTAAAGCTTAAACTTAGGATACTTCATTGGTAAAATATTTTCAGTGTTGTGATATAAGTTTGCGAATTATGCAAAAATATTATCATTTAAATTTTAAATTCCCACTCGACTTTCATCACTAAGCACAATTTCTTTTCGGATTCATTAGACATGCAAATTATTGAGTTGGTCAAGGAGTTTCAGAAATATATTCCAAACTTATATTTTTTTATAAATTATAAGTAGCCAAAAGTGTCCTCATTTAATGTCTTAAAGAACATTATTAAAAAAAATTAAATCGATATTAAATATAAACTATTCTCCTTTACGATACCTGGTCAATATTATTGACGTTTTAATGGACAGCATAAAAGAAAGCAATAGTAAAGCAGTGTTGCAGAGACATAAGTCACCCATAACTCTTGATTTGATAAGAAGTGAATAAGTACCAGAAAATCAATGATGAGCTGCTGATGGAATATCAAGAGAATTATTAATTAAAATATACTTTGTTGTCAATAAAAAGATCAATTATCTAGCTAAGAAATAAAGTAGTCAATAGACTGTTAATTTCTTCGTGATAATGCTAAACCAATTTATTAAAATTTACTCGTCATAAATTAGAAAAATAGGAATTGGACTGGGTTCCACTAGTAGGTCCAATGTGTTCACATGAGACTGTGTCATTTAATTATCACTCATAAAGAGCTCTAGATAATTATACATACTATGACACACTCAGCAATACCGATGATGTTGAATTTTCCCAGCTAAAAATGATCTTGAATTTTTGAATCAGTTTCATACGATGTTTAAGATGAAAATGCTTTCATTCTTTACTAGATGGAAGCATGTGTTAAACAGAGGTTGAGTTCCTACAAAAATATCATTTTATTTACAAATATTTTTTTTAAGAACAAGTCCAGGTTAAAAGCTTAGCCAATTCAGTAAAAGCGTACACTGATCGGTTTGATAACGGCCTGCAAGCCATTATAATAATGTGGGTACATATCATATTACAAAAGGTTTACGGCTACGTTCAATCATTATAGGGCTCTCGTAGTCATCGTTTAGAAGATCTTAAAATCAGCAAAAACGGCTCTATAGCAAAAATGTCACACTTTGCATGTAGAAGACCTTTCGTTTACATTAAGCGACAGTTTACTAAAAAGTGGAATCATTAATTAGATTTTGAAGTTAAAAATTAGAAAAAGCGATTAATTGTTTTGCCGATATTTACCTTTAGTTAGCATTTTAAATAAAATATTAAGCATCGCCATAGACATTACATTCTGTGTTTTACGTAGGTTGTTGACTAAGAAAGCGCTAAAATATCTATGACTTCTTTTGGTTCGGTAGTGCTCAACGTAAAGTTACGGGAGCCAGGAATATATTTCTCCTGATTACAGAAGATTGCACAATGGGTTATCGGAGCAGTTTCAAGTTTGCTATCACAAAAGTATGGAACCATTTTTCTCTACTCCTGAAAACCCCTGCATCCATATATGTATTTCAAAGGTCGATATTTAAATGGCTTTTGATTAAGGAAACTAAAAAGATAGACTAGACGAAAAATTGAATTGGTTTTCTCCGTTATTGATTCTTCGTTATTTATTTTATGTTACGTTTCCTCCTTAAGTAATAATGTGTGCATATTTTTATGTATGTTTATATAACTTGTATTAACACGTATTTGCATAAGTGTGTATATTTAGTTTATTATTAGTGTATGTTATAGGTTTTACTGCATCCACAAATAAAGTGTGTATTAATTATTTTAAGTAGTCTTGTATATTTGTATGTATATGTATGTTAATATGTGTGTGTGTGTATCAACAGTGTAGTTGTAAACTGATTGGGTGCACAAGCCGAGCTAGTCGCCTTTTTGTGAATTACATTTCGCGGTATTTATATAACATACATAATTTTATTTGTTATTGTGCCTCTTTATCCTCAAACAACTTCTGTCATTAGAAAAAATAAAGATTCATAATATATTTAATTTGCTAAAAACAATTTCTTGCTTTTTCTTCAAAAAAAAGGTCTTGCCATTTTTAATATTGCCTAAAAGCAATAAATTTAACATCAGGTTTACAAATATTATTTCTTGGACTTAAGACGACTTATTAATAGGTCAGCGTCAAGTGGAACGTTTCATAAGATAATCAGATGAACTGAGAATTATATATATATATATATATATATATATATATAAATATATGTATATATAATTCTCAGTTCAGTATATTTATATATATATATATATATATATATATATATATATATATATATATATATATCCTCGTTTCGTGTGAAAAAATGTTTAATTAGGGCATTAGAAATAGCAGACTGAGATTAAAAAAAATTTAGCCTAAACTACTAAATTTGTGAACACGCAAAAATGTCTGAACACTACTGAAGTACACATTATGGCACGGTGCTAGTAGGATCTATGCCGCTGGTTTTCCCAGCCACATAAAAAGCAATATAAACTGGTATAATTAAACTATATGCAAACTTAGGTTTGGATCTGTGTTTTAATTTTATAGGTATAAGTACAGTTTAGCACCAATGACATTTTTTTGATAGGACAGGAAAGAATATCCATTATATATTAAATGCAATATACGTTTTGAAATACGTCGTGTATTTCAAAATGTACATATATATTGTAGCTCACGATTATTCGGTATAATAAAATCGATTTATGAATTTTCATGATTGCACGAGAATATTTTTAACCTTTTTTCTTTAACGTGCGTAATCCTTTTTTTGTCAGTCCTTCATGTTTACTCACTTTTGAATGTTTTGGGGTTGTCTTTTTTATATTAATTTGTTTTTGTATTTATACACTTTTTCCACCTGATACATTTCGCTTATTAAATTTTTGAATATTTTGAACCGTTTTTTTATATCAATTCGTTTTTATTCATGATTTTTTGGATAATTCTTTTCACTCACTTAATTTTGAATGTTATGAATTCGTTTTTTTTAATTATCCTTTTGTGTTTGTATTTATAAACTTTTTTATGGGATCCTAATTAATATTATAAATGTGAAAATGTGTTTGTTCTCCTTTCACATCATAAGGAAACAATATATCGCTATTGTCTTATGCACACATATGGTTAGCTGGCCGAGAAATGGTATAGGTTATTTTTTGTTTCGGGAAATCTTATTTTTGCGGGAAAATTCTAAATTAAAACATTAAGTATATAATGTATATAATGGAAATGATGAAGTAACCTTGCGACGGATTCACGGATTAAAGTGAGTTTTTGAAAAGCAATATAAGTTAGCAACAGAATCACTCCCTTTATTTTCTAATTTAGAGGAAATGTATTGGTTTTCATTTATGTTATATACTCACGAAAATGAATGGATAGTATTTAATTTCATTTAAGCATTCTAGATGGCGCTGCATGTTTCATTTTCTGCCTGTAAGTTTTTAACTATAACGATCATAACGAGGGTAAAAGTTAGTATTTACAGATAAACGGGGTCTTCTTTTAGACATCATGTGTATTCAATTTGAAATATTTATCGCTATTCCAAAATATCTTATTAGTTTGACATTTTTATAAAAAAACTGAACTCATCATGGCGCAATGGATAAAACAATTGCAATACTTCTTAAGAGTTTACTTACTAAAGTAATTTGCTAGAATGAATAACCGAAACTTATTAAATAGTCAAATAAAGATATTGAAATGGAAACTAAAAACAATAAGAAGACTGAGTGGTCATTAATTTGATTTTCAATATAATGACTAAGAAAATTATAAAATTATTACATTTGCATGAAATACATAAAAAGGAAGTAAAGAATATGTAACTTGTGTATGTACCTATTTTTCTTTTTTTTCTGACTGCGCTGAAATTGCTTGTGGAATATTCAATTTGACGGGACATCTGAAATAAATAGGATTAACATTTAAAAATAATCCACTATACTACAGATTTGTTGACTAAGTTGTTTACTAATGTTAATTGTTTAAATAACCAAATATGTGTCTTTATTAATACACACATATAATAATGTATGTGTATATATATATATATATATATATATATATATATATATATATATATATATATATTATGTATATATTCAATACCTTACTCAAATAATTAAATACAAAACTGAAAGTAATAGACGCCATAGAATGAAATATTTCAAATATATAAAAACAATAAAAAGTGATCTGTCTGATGTATAAAGCAGGTTTGATCAATTTTTATTATTTAACTCACTAAAATACTTGTACATCGTATGACTGTCGCAAACACAATAAAACCTACACCGTTCCCATACAATAAACTCACTGACATAGGAAGTGGGAAAACCCACACTGAACCGGCTTCCGCCATTGTTTTTGAAACATATAAATGCTGTTGGATGTTCGTAAGAGTGAATCTTTGTTAATAGACCACCTGAAGATGTTGTAATACAACGAAATCTTGGTCGTGGTAAAGAACTTAAACAAAGTAGAAATAATACTACATCACGTAGTTTCATTTAATTTTTAATAATGAATTTGTACAAAATTAACGCCAAATATATTCAATATTTATTTATATTGTTCAAGTAAATTTAACAATTCATTGTATACATTTTTATTTTTAAAATTTATGTATTTGATTGAATTTAGAGTTTAACGACCGCATTTATCACAGATCCAGTCCTTTTATTATATTATTTCCAATAATTATTTGCCTGCTAAATAAAGTTATTCTTATATTATGCCAAAGAAATATCATTTCTAACGCACGTTCATAGTATACACACAATTTATTTTGTGATGATCGGTACAATGTGCTTACCGATTGTCGTATTATATATATATATATATATAAATATATATATATATATACATATATATATATATATATACATATATATAAATATATATATATATATATATATATATATATATATATATATATATAAAGTTTAGTCTTGATCTGAAAACGTAGGAGATATAGAGGTAACAAACATTCAGCTTAATTTCCTCCTTTGTTTCATCTCGTTACCTTGATATCGTCAAATACAAGGAACGGTATTGCCAAACCTTTTGTAAGCTCACGCCTCATTCCAGCTTATTAATATCATGACTTAGCAAAATTATTGGGACCACGATATTAAACGTAATTGTGGTCTGTAAGCGAACTGTTTTGGGTGGTGATGAGAGTAATTGGAGGGCATACGGATGTTATTACAATGGATAGGCTTAACTATCGGTTAAATAATGAAGTATTTTCTTAAATAATAACATGAGATATTTTGCCCTTTTTAATATAAATTAAATTATTACAATTTATGAAAAGCGATTTTAAAAATAATAAACCAGTAAACAATTTTACACAAAATATATTAGGCTACAATTTCTATCAATGATTTTAAAACGGAGAAAAATTAATTAATTTTTGTTAGAACCTATTTCGGTGAAAAATGCATTAGGCAACGTAAAATTTTTAAGAAATTTAAAAAAATTACCACCCAGAAAAAACTATGTCATAAACATATAATATTTTAGCCAAAAATTTTGATTATCGTTTTCATATTTGTGTATATATATATATATATATACATATATATATATATATATATATATGTATATATATATATGTATATACATATATATATATATATATATATATATGCATATATGGATGTATATATTTATATAGTGTGTGTGTGTGTGTGTAATAAAATAAATCGATAATTTTTCCAATGATATTAATGATATTCAAACTAAATTCAATAGAGAACAAAATAGCAGAGGAACTATTGTTATGTGAACAGAAATTGAGTAAAAGCTTGGTTTCTTTAAATAAAATGGAATTTTTAGAGTACATGCATAGTTTTGCGAGTAATTTTTCTTGGAGTTAATTAAAACTAACTCAATTTGATAAAAAAAATTCCTTCGGACTTTCTCATTAAATTAGGAGGGAAAAAAATTTTGGTATTTTTTCTTGTCAATATAATAATTTTGTACTTAATTTTATTTTCACCTGTTGGAGATAAAGATTTTTGTGTAAATAAATATAATCTGTTAAGACTGTCACTTATGACATTTAAAATTCCCGTAAAATGTTATGTATGAATTTTTGACAAGTTCGATAAGTGAAATTCCTACGATAAGTGAAACTCCTATTTTCTACAAGAAGATAGGAGTTTCACTTATCGTAGTGCCGCTTACAATAATAATAAGGCTGAACTCTTTATTTTCATTTATATTATCTTATTTTACCACCGACATTCTTACCAAATTAGAAAGAAAATAAAAAACATTTGACATTTTTTTTATTAAGAAAATAACTTGGTTCTTAGATATTTTTTTACCTGTTTACCATATGTGCAAAAATATTGCAACGACAATTCATTTCATGCTTGTTTCTATTGTGCTTAGGTATTAAATAAATTGCAGTAAATACCTGGATTGTTTCAAATATTTTTACATTAAATCGACATTTTATTATTCCAAGAACGAATCTATTTCCTACTGAAATACCGACAGCATCCACAAATTTTCATTAGGACTCAATTTTACATTTTCAACGGTTGCATGTGAACTCGATTTAATAAAATCAATACGTTTATCAGCTACTTAATACCGTCACGTGAAATACCTAATTACGTAATTCAATACAACTCCGAGTTACGACCGGTTTTTATTTATTAATCCATGTTACGAATCTATACGAAAGCGCAAGTCGTGAATGACAGGCGCAGAAATATTTTCGCCAAGTCGAATTTCTGTTTTTCCTGCAACCTTTTGTAAAATGTGAATAAAGTAATTAAATATTAAATGTAAATTTTCTAACGGAAAATGGAAGGTTGTGTTGTTTGATTTAATTTTATTCCGAAACAATGAAATTATAAAATAATGAGACATGATGTAGGTAAATGTAATTTCAACTAATACCATCACGGTCTCTCAGTAAAATTTCATATGTCGTGAGGAGGTTATCTAAGATACAATGTAGACGACTTTAATCTTTTCATAAAAACTGGACGAAGATAAAACCTTCATTACATTATTGTGATAGTAACTGAAACAAATTTTTAATTTTATATTGTCCTTATTATTTTTATAAGACCGAAAATTTGTTCGTTGTTCTCGCGAGTAATGTGCTCCATTACACTGTATTTCTTAGATCTTCCAACTTTCCACTTCTGGCGTGGATCTAGCTACTTTAGACTAATCGACAGTGATCGTATTGTAGTTACTAATATATAAACATAAATGCATAATTAGTTTAAAAATATTTATTAAGAATAAAGTGAATACCATCACTACTTAAAAAGATATAATAGTCGAGTAGAAACTTATTAAATTAACAGTAACTTGATGAGTTTTATGTCAAATGTCAAGTAAGCGTCTATAATTATATAAAGCAGATATTCCTTAGTATTAGGAAACATTGCCGGATGCACATTTCAGTGGTGAACTGCTTAACTTCATTTACATTACTGACTGAAACTTCGCATTTCCCTGAAGTAAGTATGGCAAATAAAACAACCCGTCTGTCAACATGTATTCCTTTATTTTTTCATTCAATAATACCTTAAATTATAATTAAAACATCATCATTTCATGTTATTTGATCAGAGTTAACTAAATAAGATTCTATGTGAACCAGATTCTGTATAATTAGTTTACCGCAGCAACTAAATAATATATATAGACAAATTCTTAGAATTTTGAACTATTAATTTCACATATTTGACATGTGCAAGTTCTTCAAATGTAAACCAAATTTTATAAATTATCTCATCAGAAATCTGTTTTCAATTTACTATTAACTAAAGTCAAAAAGTAATAAATCGTAATATAACAATTATGTACAAAATAAATTGAAATTGGCAAATGGTACATGGCCGTTTTTATAAATGTCGTACGTTATTATTTTCCTTTCTCATGTTTTGATTACAACTAATGGACACGAGTCGGGACGAGATGGAGACGAGTAAAGAATATTTTTTTCATACAGGATGATAAATCTTCTACTGATTTATACTTTTTCCTACCCATCAAAATATTAATTTGGTCACTTTCTTGAAAATTTGTAACTAAAACAAAACATAGTTTCTGAAATAGTTCTCTTACGTAAATAAGAGACCACTTTAATGTTTTTGTTTAAATAAATATTATCTCTTAAGACTGTCACTTATAACATCTGAAATGTTCGTAAAATCTTACACAAAAGTATTGAGAAGTTATAGTTTTAGCAAGAAAATGGAAATTTCACTTATCGTAGGGCCACTTATTAAAAATCACTTAAAATCACATTCATTTCACACCGCCTCCGCATATATACTGATATTGTTTTCTGGGTTAAAAATCATTTTTACTTTTCTCTACTTTTTTGTTTTCAGTTTTGGATTTAGCCACATTTACAAGTTAGATCGTATTGTAATACCAATATAGTTTACTAACCAAAATATGACAAATGAACACAAAGTACTTCGCTTTTGTTTAGGAAATGTCGATCTCAAAACCGTGTCTTATAAAATTGAAAACGAATCTTTATATTAAGATTCAACTTCGAAGATTAAAGATGACATTCAGAATTCAAAATATTCATATAAATGTAAACATTTCTTCACGTAATATTTTATTTAAAAACAAATTATAATTTCACGGTCGACTTCCCGAAACAACCAAATAGGATTAAAAAGCAATCACAATAGTAATAACTCAATTGTGATTGCATATTGATTGGAAATATCTTATACGCTCTTATATATACATTTATTTGAAAAAAAAATTTAATTATAACTAAAACTAGAGAAGCTTTGGTAAAAACCCATTTAGATGTTTTGTTGTATTTTCTTTACCATTAAATAAGATGTGAACCGTAATAAATAATACATTATAAATCATATGATTCTCCTATAGCAATTAACATTGATTTATATTAATTTTTATATACTAATGATTATTACACTAACGAAATTATTACAATGTGCATTCGATACTTTCAGTATAAAGTTAATTTTAACTTGATATGAATATTTTATTTTCAGCCTGGTTTCAGATTATATTGTATGAAAATATGATTAACAAGACTTTCAACCAGTAAATACCGTTTACGTTTGTTTCTTTTTTAAATAAGAATCATTGATTAAGGTTATAATGAAATAATCATTAAAATTAAAATTAAATTATCCTTATAAAATACTTCATATCAAGTTAACTGAGTGAGTGAAGGAATGATTTCAGATGCCTTAAAAATAGAATAAGAAGGATGACATTACGCAATCAGGCCATATGTAGATCCATGATGATGATTTACAGTACAACGATGAAAGATGGCACGATGATGGAGAGAGATATATTTAATTTTATAGATAATATCGGAATAACGATTAATAAATAATTTATGCCTATTCTAAGACCGTGACTTTTTTAAGCCAACACGTATTTTATTTTTTTTACTTTTCACTTACTTATTTTACTTTTTTTTTTTCAACACTTACGTAGTTTATTTCGTGTTACTTTTTTAAGTAACACTTACGAAAATAAATGTGTTTTTCCTCGTATTCGTTAAACTTTGCCCATAACTTATTCAAGTCTATTGGAGAAAATCTATTCGTATCTAACAGTATGTAACATCTAAATGATATATTCAATAAAATTTTTAAAAAGCCCGAAATATTCGATGAATGAACGACATTACGTGAATTTGTGATATTTATTTATATCACGATGGAGCAATTATCTATTTAATGGGATAATTAATCATATTATTATTTCTAGCAGCATGTTTTCCAAAATTTATAAATATAACAGTTAAAAATAAGGAAATATTTTTTACTTGATTGTGAAATTATTAGACTCTTTATATATATATATATATATATATATATATATATATATATATATATATATATATATAAATATATACACTATCACATATACACCACTGGTAGACTCATTCAAATATATTTTTGTATATATATATTTGATACTTGTTTCTATGTTGATATATTAGCAAATTCATTTCTCTAGTTCAAATATCGTATTGGTTTTATTAGTTATTTTAATATATTTGTTTTACAGAAGTAGGAAAAAGAAAAAAAAACAATATGGTCTTTTTACATGTGTTGGAACTTATAATTTCAATATTTTAATTATTTTATTTTGTCATTATTTTAACAGAGTGATTTTAATATTGGAAAAAAACATGTAACCATAAATAAACTTGCGTTGATGTAAATTCGATTTTTAATTATCACAGAATAGCATCATTTCCGTCAGGGTTTTCTTAGTTAAATGACTAAAATATAAATCTTAAAATTTCGCAATGTTTTTTGGTCTATCTCTTCGTCCCTACTTGTCACACCTTTATAGTTTCTATTGTTTTAGATTTGAATACACAAAAGTTTGCGAGCTGGTTTGTACATAAATACTAGTTAATGTCAATTATTAAGACAAATCTGAAAACATTTTGGTTTCTTGTACATACCCGTCCTTGTAATGTGGGACTAATTTTCTTGCCCGTCTCATTGAGTACGTCATCATTTGATAGACCTGTTGAAATTATACTGATGTCCTATTTAAAATTTAAATTATTAAACTCCATTTCTAAAATATTAAACTTCAAAATGTCAAGAATAGTGTCGCCACCTTTAATTTTTCAAACATACATTTGCAAAAAATTCTGAATATTAGCATTTATTTGGAAATTGCGATAAAAACTTTACGAGATGTAAACAAATACGTGATGGAACGAGTACTTAATATAATAGGTTCCCGTTATAATATCGGAACTCCCTAGTTTTCCGCAGTATTCAACTGATCAAATACCTGACAGCAGTCGCATCAGAGTGTGATTTGTTCATAATAAGTGAAAGTAAATTTGTCGAAATGTGTCGTTGTTATATTTTCCAGTTTGTGTATTTTGTAATCCTATTTAATATATACTTTTCCGTATTTTAATTTGTTGAACCATTAATTGTTTATCGTTACGAACATGTTACTTGTAACATATCCATAAATATAGGTGAATAAATAAATAAGTTTCTCTTAACGTGATAAGGTGCCTCTTGTCTGGCTGTTCGATGTTATTCCTACTACATGACAATACTAGAATTTCACTATGTTTGTACCTAAAAATAATCCGCAAAATTATTGAATACCGATAGGTATAAATTTAAACCAATTAACGTACCTATATACAGCATACATGTGTGATGAAAATTAATATAAATGACTATGAGGAAAAAAGAGTCAGCCCTTATTATATTATTTTCCAATGACATCTGAGTAACAATGGTGTTGCGATATTTTACGTTAACATTTAAGAAAAATATTGAACCACGAAAAAAAAAGGCGCCTAAGAAAAGTCTCCTAACAAATTATGTTATGGATAATTTCATAGTTTACAAACAAATCGATCTATGCTTTACCTCTCAGTATCAGATCTGAAAAAAATAAATGACTGAAGCTCTGTCCTCACTCTTATTTATTTTAGCTTCTTATTAACAGTATACCTATTTTAAAAACAGTGCTTATTATACGTTTTATAATAGTATGAAAGTAATACTGAGTCCGCCTCTACTTTCTCGGGCGATTTTCGAGCTACAGTAAGGCGAAGACTCACACGATTACACAATAAATGTTAAGATAATGGAAAAAGGGGATTGGGCCCTTACGGGTAGGAGCCGTGGAACTGGTTGGCTATAATGTGTAATGCTTTTCAGGAAATAAGCTCTTAAAACTGATACTTGGTAGTAATTTGTTATTTTATATCCGCTTTACTCAAGATACAGAGAAGTTTTTTCTTTGTTATTGTCGCAAATATAAAATATTTCAACAAAGCATTCGTGTAATTTACATGGTCTTCATGTATGAATTCTCGTGTTAAGAATTAGATCTTTTTCATTAACTTCGGAAGATTTGATACAAGTAGAAAATGTATAAACCTATGTATTTTTTAAAAATTAAAAAAAAAATTCCTTCAATTCGCCGTATTCTTTTGATTAATATACCTCAAATTAATTTTGTCAAATCGCCAAAAAAAAAATAAAAATTTACTACTTTAATTTTTGATATGGGGTGCGTCTAAATTCCATTTTTATTTTAACATTATACAATTACATGATTTTAATATTAAGTTTTCAGGCCCAATAAAAAAACATTGAGAACAAGTGATCGCTGATGTACCTGTGTTACACCGACTCTCAATTTATTTCTGTTTACCCCAATTTGTTCCTGTCATAATCGCCGCTAACGCAGTAATAGAGGAAATAAAATAATTTAATTGTATTTAGTAATTGTATTCCGATTCGTATATTGTCATAATAAAACAAATTACTCTAAAATGTGTCAAGTGTTTATTGTTGGAATAGAAAGGCAAAAAAGGGCTGCCCGCTGTTAATATAATGACATTTGTATTTAGTACCACGGCTGAGCACAACGTCAATCAATTTTATCACTTTCGGCGCACTTTTTAATCTATATATGGAATATAATTAACTTTTTTATTAAATTTATTGTAAAGTTAAAATCTAAATATATTAGATACCAGAATTGATGCGTCATTTATGCGTACGAGTGTATGTATGAAGGATGATAATAATAGGGGCAATGACTGTAAATGAGACGAAACAAATATGTAAGATTATCGGAAATTTCGCTCAGCGATGCCCAACAGCGTAAAAATAACATAAATGGAATACTAAAGTAGATCACTGGAAAACTGTACTAAATTATATGAGAGGCGCTAAGTCTGTGCTAACCTGTTCTATTTTTGCGAATATTTAAAGAAAATATAAAAATTGGTAACGGAACGATTAAACGTATTAAAAAAAATTCATCTTTTAAGTGACTTATATTTAACTCGGGGAAAATATTGGCCATTAATCTCCAATAGCGTAAAAATAAAAATTTCAATGATAAAGTAGCACTTAAAAATTAGAACTTTGTTGTAGATGGCATCAATCTTCATAACCATGACTTTTAATTTTATAGCGTTCATTCTCTAAAGGTATAAGTTCATTCTATAAATAATCCTTTGTCTGTAATCAAGACCCATTCGTGCAAATATTTAAAGCTCGCATCCCAGAAATACCAAATAATAATTTAATATCATTCAACAAATTTTACGCTTTGAGAAAAACATAAGTTTCATTTATGCACAATTAATTTAATTCTCGGGCTTAAACCCCTAATAAAATGAACATTCTCCTTTAAGGGTTATGTTTCTTTATAATTAATATAAAATGAAAATCACCACGTTGATTTCAATTATATACCTTTCAGAGGTTAATATTTCGGTTAGTATTTGAATTTGTAAAAAGAATTAAAATTATTATAGTTAATAGAATCTCTTAATGTGTGGCAAAACATTAATAAACATCTCCAATTAACATACTAGAAATATATATATATATATATATATATATATATATATATATATTTATATGTATATATGATATTTTTTTATAACAAATTATATTCTACTAGCTGTGCGACATGGTTTCACTTGCGTGAAATGGGGAATAAGAAATTGTTTCCCTCATATGTATAACATACAGAGAGACAAAAATTGTAAAAAAATATTCTCCTGCTTCTATAATCATTCTATATGCAAAATCAATCAATATTTTTAAAATATTTACCGCGTAAAGAATTTACTCTGTTACAGTTTTATTATATAATGGTAACGCCTACGTTTATTCCGGTCCACACAAAGAAACAAAAGATGTTTACGTGTTCCGGAAATAAATTTATTCCCTGGCGTGTTAGTCATATCTTAATATTTGTTCACTTGAAATTTTGTTTGGAACATAATTTAAATGAACGTTTTGGATATTTTCTTAACAATGTGTTTATGTTTAAATGTATTCAAAAGATGTTTTCGTTTGCAAATTTTTCACCGCCTTTTGTGGGTTGAATATTGTATCGTTTGGCATGTTCATAATTTTGAAGAGATTACATACGATTTTTTGTTTAAATGTTAAAAAGTATTCTATATAAAATTAATTAACTTTGATTTCTAAAATAGAATAGTAAATATTCATCGTATGTTCCTAGCCTCATTTAATTTATTACAAAATTGTAATTTAAATATTTCTTATTACCAAATGAATAAAAATATAATTATCATTATTGTCTGATAATAAATATTATGGTTAACAAATTAGTGAATATTTAAAATATTCTTCTAATAAATTCTTGTTTTTCCGTAAATCGTAAATGGCGTAAGATGAAAAACTAAAATTTATACAGATTTTTTAAACCAATCACGTACCGGTATATACTAATTTAAACAGTTACTGAGCAGCGAATGTGCAATAATGTTACGTCTCTTAAACTGTTCACTACTAGAAATGAAAATACTTCTAAGCACTAATTTCTACAAGATTATTATGTCCCTTTTAAATAGATTTTCTTATTTCCTGCTTATATTCTATATTGTTTTACAGACAACCCTAAATGATCGACCTATTAAAATATTATTTAAAATCGAGATAAAAAACATAGGAGTCAAATGCTTCTGTCTTTGTTTTTTATATTCCTGTGTATATAAAACCTAATGTTAATAAATCAATTTGCAAAGTTGTGTAAAATATAAAGCTCAATCAATTAAATGATAATGAATTACCAAAAAATATGCTCTGAAACGTGTAAACGCAGCAGAAGATTGAAGAAAGAATGACAATGAAAGTAAAAACAGTCCATTTAGGCACTTGATCGTAAAATCGATTTATAAATTAAACTGGTTTATGCAAGTAGATAATTACTAAGAGAATACTCAAAAATTAAATATATAGGCTACCATAGGCTATCATTTGCACCATTTTCTGCTGAAAAATAATAATAGCATATTTTACTTTCAAAGTAATTAATATAATGACATTTTTTTTTAAATTTTTATTCTTCACCATATTCCATATTCTATTCTAACCTCATAGAATAGAAAACCTCGTAAGATGACGAGTTATTGAGTCTACGCAAATATATAATGTTATATTCTTCGTAAAACGTAAAATAATAGTAAATACAAGCATAACGATTAATTTCTGCTCCTATTTCATATTGTTGCCTCTAAGTCTTCAGTGTCTTATACACGTAATATCGCAAAAGCCTTTCGAAGCCAAGCTTCATTTCCATTCATCATAAAATTATAGTTCAAAACCTGCATTCGCTGGCAGGTTTTTTAATTCATAAACAATTTTTATTTACGAACTTAGTTTATAAAGATCAAATTTTATTAGGGTTTGAACCAATAGATAAGAATAGTAACAGCAGAAACTTTTAATTTAAGAAAATAAACGAACTTTACTTTAATTTCTAACATTTTTTTTAATTAGTTTATTCATTAAATTTTATTTTAGCGGGAAAATATAATTGTTATATACGGTGAATAGAGCAATACAATAAAATCGTACAAATACGTAAAAAATAAGTACGTATGGTACCGACCATATGCTCTTGTATTATTTTACGTTAAAATGTTTCTATAAAGTGATCTTTTATCAGGTATACTCATTGTTAGTTACCTTAAATTTTCACTGACTTCAAAAAAAGATTTTATCAATTCGACTCTATATTTATTTGTGTATATTACCTCATATCTTTGGCATTAACTAATCAATTTTGATAATTATTTATCTGTTTAAAAGATTATACGCTTTTAAGTATATAGGTGTTTTAAAAATTTAGATAGAATTTGACTATGAAAATTAAAGGTATACCGTAGAATTCCTTAACGATAAAGAGCATAGGTGTTGTAATCAAGTTTGCATGAAATCGGTCTAAGGGTAATTTAATAATTAAGTCTTCAAAATTTTGACATGACTAAGCTCGAAATAGATTTTCCATTGGAAAAATAAAGGTGTGATTATGGAACTGGAGGCACTCACAGGAACCCTTCGCTCATAACGAGTACACTCGTCGAGTTAGACTTGTGTCATTTCCCTTTACCTAAGCATTCCCTTTACCCAAGCTTGTTTACAAATGAAACGAGTAACAAAGTACACAAGAAGCACAAAAATGCATTTTATAAAATAACAATATTTTATATAATAACAGTGATCTTTATTTAAAAAAACATGAACTTGACGTCAATTTCTAATGTTTAACTATATTTTCTATACGGTCAACTTAACTCGTTTATAAATAGATTTTTTGCCATCGATATAAAATTTTATTGGACATTGTCAGCTTCGGCAGTAGTAGTTGTTTACTTACAAAGTTTTATCATAATATAAGAATATAACTATTAGTATGGTTATTGAAACATCACTTTAAGATGTTTACTAAAGATAGCAAGGGAGACAGAGCGACACAAAAATCGAGCAAATAGTACAAAATGTTCTTTTAAGTTTTCATGTCAAAATTTTTCAATGCATTAATTTTTTAGTGAGACTTTTAATGAGACTTTAATGACTTTTTATGAGATTTACATCTCAGATTTACATCAATATGGCACTAATTAATAATGTAAAAAAACGAGATATAAGCAGCGACTTTTACTAAATCATAACTTGTAAAAAGGGCGAATCTGAATGCAACGAAACTGCTAACTTTATTAGAAGAAGATATTGAATTAACCACTTGCTCAATGTCACGACTATTTGGACGTTATTGCCATGTATATAATATAAATGAACCGTTTTCTATTTTTTTGTCATTCCTGTTAATATAAAAAAACTGTCATACGAATTCTGTAACAGCTGTTATAGCTCGTTCCAGTAATTCTTCACTATATTTTTTAGCGGATCGAGCACCTAAATGCTTTTTATAGGATTTTGCTATCGTTCTGAAAAGAAAAAAAAGCATGTAAAGCATTACCAACACATGTTAAATATTGCAAAAATAGCAAAATCGCTAGGTCGGGGGGGGGGGGAGTGTGGGTGAAATTGATTAGTTATCAATGACACCCCGCCATTAACAATCTCGGCATTTGTAAGAAATGTTTGAGGTTAAAGTGCAAAACGAAGCTTAGAAATTATTCAAGCCTCTAAATAATGCAATTTTTTAATAAAAATCTCCTGCTTCGATTCGTCTACCAACCGTCTACAATGAGTGCTACTAAGGTAAAAATGAAAATCGCATAATATCGTTCAGAAATCAATATAATAGAAAAAAGTATAAAGTTTTCATTAAGTAACCCCATTCTACGGTACTTTAATTATTAATTTACTTAATAACTTTATTATAAATGACGTAAGGTGAACTTATTACTAAAAGAGCAACATCTTAATGTCTACCATAATACCAAGTTTTGAGGAACTGATAATTTGGTGGTTTGTAAGAAAGGCTATATAGAAATAAGATGTAGGCAACAAAAAAAGGAAGACCAAACTTAATAAATTTGATTACCTGCATATTTGGAATTTCAGAAAAAAGACTTAAATAATGCAAACTATTAATTTATGTTATGGCAGAAATTTTACAGCGCAGGATGAGATCAAATGAAATGTAATTCAGTGTTATCAGTCCCCACTGCAACTTTTTGAAACGATTTTGGGAAAATATTTAATTTAAGACACATTAATTACGTTAGACCTTCACGTAAACGGATGAAATTAAATCAATGGTTTTTAAAAATATACACAATTTACATATCATATGCTTAAATAGACCGTATCACGAATATGATTAAAAGTGGTAAAAATATATTGGTATTCAATATAAATATAATGTTAATTACTGGTTAGTGATCAGTGTCCCTTGTAGTATTTATTGACGAGATATACATTAATAACATTTGTATATATTATAAGGTGACTCTTTTCCATAATAACTTATTTTGGTCTGACAATCATTCAAATTTTGACTAGCCACCTAAAATAAAATACTTGTTACATTTCGTGTATAATTATGAGATCGTGTAAAAAATTAAACTTGTTTACAATCGTATTTAATCAGTAATTATTAATATCCTGTGTATCAATAATATATATATTATTACGTTTAAATTACAATTCACAGATCAAATGGTTAAAAATCAGTGACTCTAAATAAGCGCGTGAATAAATTGATGCGAGATCGAATCGTATCGATCGTTAAATATATAATTAAGTCGCAATGTCGAATAAAATCTTGAGAACTTTTGTTTAAATTCGTCAATATTGATTTTACACTTTTTTCATTGCCACATTTCTAAAACAGTTGTTTAAAACATATGAATTACTTTATTATAGGATAATTTCTTTGCAAATGTTTCATTGAAAGAAATAAACAATTTTTTTTCACACTGGTATCAAATTAATTAGGCTGTAGCGTTAGGAATATCGGTTTCCATTACGGCCTTAAAGTCATTAATTAAAACCTATTTTTCGGAACGCTTAAGTGCTTTTTATTTGAAAATTCTCAAAACGGAAGAGATACAAATAATAAAGCACAACATATTTATATGCGATACTTGTCAATAATGGTAAATATGGAAAAATTAAATTAAAAACAATGCCTGCCGTAAACCAAACAATCTTAAGCCAGCCTTTCAACAATTATTCTGGCTATCCTTTAATTTCTTACTACAATTTCTTTTTATTCTTGTTGCAGCTTCATCTTTATTCCGTCTTTATTATTTCTACAGAATTATTAAACTCTTTCACAAAATTAAATATCTCTTTACCGATCTTGGACACATCACGTAATTATTTTACATAGCCTGTTTATTAATGTGAGAACAAGAAAATTTGGTAATTAGTACCAAAAAATTGTCCTTAATATTGAAGGTCTTTAGATCATTTTGATGTTATAATGATATAAGCAGCTATACTGGCAGAGAATTGTATGTTAAAATATAGTTATTACAAATATCAAAACATAACATAGTTGTAATTCGATTCTCACCAATAGACTTACTAACCATAACGGCTGAACAAAGAAGACAAAGAATATTAACCTTCTACAAAATCTTTTAGCGCCAGGCACTTCCGCCTAGCTTAAGCTAAGTGATTATTAAATGCAGGCTTTATCTTGGATCAGCATCGAAACAATCCTTGTACGCTACAAGACTAAGTACTGGTAGACTAAGTCACTGGTATACTGGTACAGATAGGGTAACGCGTCGTTTGCACTAAACGGAATTCAGATGCTTGCAACTTCAGAAAATTTATTATTTTTTATAATGACTCGCGTGCCGTTTGCGAGCGATATTCAATTACTAAGAACATCTCGAAATATTTAAATGACAATTGAATGTGAAGATTTTTGAAATTATGTTTGGTAAAGACGAAGAAAAGACATGAGATGTATATTTTCTTGCTATATTTTAATCTCAATATGAAAAAAGGAAAATATATTTTACGTTAGTTTAAAAGTCACGTTTTTGGCGTAAAATATCGGTCTCTACTAAAAGTAGTAAATGTAAAATTTTAAAAAATTATCAATTTAATGTAGAAAAATATTTGTAACAGTTTCCGAAAGTCGGTTTTATCCTTGATGTGAATAAATTACTTAAGTTGGGAGGTAAAGTGTAATAATTTGAATAAACTGGCGTATATGCCTCATATGCGTTATAAATTTATAATGTCGTATGTAAAATTCAAAATACGCACCGATATCCAGATAGTTCATATTATTTACGTAATACTTAGTCACATATTACTATTTACAGAATATATTTCCTTTTACCGAAATGGATTTTACCCTATGAACTGTGAAAGGGATGAAGAGACATTCATTAATCTATATTTTGTTTCATCTTGATATTGCAAAAGGTATTGAAGACATAAACGATAAATTGAATAAAATTTTAATGAAAAGTGAATAAAATTTTATTGAAGGGCGACTATCCATAAACACGGAATTTTGATACCACAAATTTCATTGCATAGCTGAAAAATCATCGATAGATTTACATGTGTTATAGAAATACATTCACGTGTAAATCTTTTATCTTCGTGGTTATCTATTGTTATCGCTAATTCCATTTTTTTAACTTAATTAACTAACACACTTTTTAACTTAATTTGTATGTAACTACGTACACGTATGTTAGCAAATCATTAAAATCGATTTCGATCCACTTCTAATTGTCATATTAGTGTTAAACTTTGAAAACAAACGAAAAAGGAATATCTTTCTCTAGACAAATCCTGTAGGCAACACTTTTTATTCAGTAATGGTGGTACAGTATATAATTCAGTATATTTAGGCGTCAGATACAATAACGAAGTATAGCATTTTATTGCAATTTTTATAACAGTACTCTGTTTCTATTTCAAAAACATAATTTGACATTTAAAAAAAGGTTAAATTATAATGTATATGTAAATTTAAAAAAAAATCAATTGTTTGTTGCCTTAACGAGGTATTATTAAAATAATACCATGTCGTGATTATTTAAACTATTCCGTGTTAATTACCCAATATGTTTGTTGAGTTAACGCTGCGCTGGTGGAACCGCGTGGATGATTGTTTAGATATTCCTTTATAAGTAATTCGGGGTTATAGTTAGCACAAGTCTTGATGTCGCCAAGCAGAATATGTAAAAGAGGAAGTACAGTGACGGTGTTAGTATTTATATACACTCCACTATATACTACACGGATTATGCAAGTGGGGTGACAATATATTGACTAGATACTTTGAAACTCTCTCCTAATTATACTCTTACTGACAAATGCAGGTTTCCCATACCGATTTAACTTACCGGTAAGTCCTATTCTAGCTTTACATTGGCATGTCTTTTATTTTACCTTAATTGATGTTTTACACACTAAATATTTTTAATATCACTAGACAACTGTTAACATAATTACACCACAACGGTATTTCAATTCACATCTTATTCAAAATCATAAATTTTTATTTTGCGTGAAGTTATTTCTAATGTAATTAAATTTAGTTGTAATTTAATTTACAAACATAATAATAATTAAGACTCAAATATATTGATAACATTGAGAGCTTTATTTGAAAACGAATTTATAAAATGATCAAAATTTTCATATAACTTTCAAAGCCATTAAATTATTTTGGTATACCACTCGTTTCAAATTTAAGGTTAAAAATATTCAATACAAAAACTTTATTGTTCTATGTAGTTAAGTATCCACTTACGAACGGCTCAGTGTACGACTTCCATTCACTCAATATCAGTACTGACTACGTACCAGAAGTTTCGTGTTCTGTTATTTTGTGCTCAATATATTAAAAATCTAAGTACCGTACTCCGCTCATTAATTATCTATGTGTTCGCCTATCATAACTGAATATGTTCGTAGTTGGAAGTCTTATAAAAATAAATTAAACTATGTGAAATATTAGGAAGGTAAGAAAAGAAATCGTATGCCCCGTAAAATGACTAATAGTTAAAAAAATCTTGTTATTTGGTTTCATAATAAATCCATAGGAAAATCAGTTTTAAAATATATATTCAAATATTACCTAAAAACAAATATTCAATTATGAGAATAAGATTATATTTTCAAGATAGTATAACATTAAAATGTGTTTAATTATAAATTTTTAAACTTCTAACTCACTATATTAGTAGTTTTAAATTATAACTTTGGTGTTAGTATTAAATAAAAAATATCAAACTTACCACGCGATATAGAATATTAGGTTGGCTACAGAATTCTGTACTAAGAGTTTGGCACCCGTCTTCTTGCATCTAGTGTACTCATCGTTGTTAAAATAAAAACGCATCTACAAAAGTAAGAAATACTATATAATTTTGTTTAGATACTATCAGACCCACACGGTTGCAAATTATTCTTAATTTTTTTTACTTTCACATACGTACTAATCCACCGTTACTAAAATTAATTTTTTTTTGTAGACATTCAGAGTTTTCGTGACAAGGTTGTTGTGTCCAATGCGCCAGTGTTGTGTGCAATTCTTTCAAAAGTGTCATGTATATAAGAATAATATTGTTTAAAAGTTAATTTTATCTAAAGTAATTTTACCCGTATTGACTCAATAATCTTTCACCTCATATCATGTCATAATTCCAAGAGTAAATAAATTTATTTTAAATACTTTAATTTTAATAACGCTAACAATTTCCATATTGTATTTATTTTACTATTTTCGTAATTCAATTTGAAATTTGTGTGTACAATTTTTTCAAATATATTTTTAGATGGCTTGTGAAATAAACATTTATTTGTAAAAACATTTAGTTTCGCAGAAACAATTTCTTTGCTATCTCGAATGTCTAGACGTTTATAATACGATTTTGTAATAACAAATTTGGCATCGAGTTTGCAGATCTTATTTCTTGACATTTGAGCGACTTATGAATATGCTAATAATGACTTTAAAATTGATACGTTTCTTGATTAGAACAGACGAAGTGGAAATTATTTCTAAAATTTCCAGAACTTTGCAGACATTTATGTAAACACAAATTTAGAAAATGGAAAATTTGATAAAGTAATTTAATCAAATTATTAGCTTTACTTTCTGTAAGAAAATGAAGCTTCTAAGTCAATACAATAACCCCTAAAAATGGGGCCATTTCTGTTTAAATCAAAACCTATATGGTACTTTTCGTTGACTTATAATTATAAAATTTTAGGAAGAAACAAAGTCCCACAGCGCAAATAAATGTGAAAATCGTTAATTTGTAATTATATGATATGAAAAAAATATTTCTAATATATTTAAAATATATGCAGAAAAATATAGCACGCAATATGTTCGTTATATAAAATTATATTTTATAAATAGTTTAATAGGAATATTATTTATCATTAAATGTTTTCAATTGCCTAAATATGTACGCAACTCTATTAGTGCGAAATTTTACTTATACTTGACAGATTTTTAACATTTTATGTAAAATTCCGTTTTAATCAAAACTTTCTGTTTTGACAATCTATTTGAATATCTATTTTATTATCCAAAAAGTAAAATTTACATCACGCATATGGAGTGAAATACTGAATAAAAAAATACTTTTAATGTACTACGGTAACATTGTCACACAAAGCAAAACGGGAGAAAAGCGCCCAATGCATTTCCATTGAGATTTAAGTTTTGTTCAGTGAACAAGAAAATATTAACATTTAAAACGATATCACATTTATTTCCTTGAAACGTAATAAAAATTGTTTTGTAAATTATATTTTTCTTTCGTTTTACTGAACTTTATTTTATTTTTTATTCATTAAAAATGTATGTAGATATCGTGAAACACATTTGATTTATCAACATGAAAATAAGGAAACGTGAACCAATTTCGGATCAAATATTTCCAAGTAATATTCTCCGGACAAATAATTTGTAACACAATCATGTTCTACACAATCAAAAACTCACTTGCTTTTTCTCCACGACAAATTTTTCCACCGAGTCTGCAAATAAAAGAAAGAAGTTGAGTTATTGACAAGAAAGAGAAAATTCTTATAAAGGTCATTCCATTTTTTACAAAGAACAATCTAAGAATTCAAAGCTTTTTACCCTCAAGTGTTCAACATTAGCAACTTAATGCATTTATCATTTTTATGTCTTTTGTTAAACTAATTTTCTATTATTATGTCAATTAATTTAGCAATTGTAAAGTTATGTACAGATGCTTATTACAAATATTTTTTTTGGTTATTTCAGATTGATTTCTTTTTTTTCACCGAAACAAAAAATTATAGGTTACATTTCCATTACATTCAACTTGTATATTGACTTCACCAATAGGTATTAATTAAGCTCATTAGCGAGGTATAATTAATAGCATATAAACAAGATAATAAAAGTATTTCGTCGAGTAAACACACTAAACCTTTTTTGCAGCTGTGAGTTTACACACTAAAATAAGCTATTGTATTATTTGGATTCTTAATATGTTAATAATTATTCAATAAACATCTTTTCAAAAACTAATCGCTGTTATGCAAAAGTGACATGCGTTATTTAATTGATGTAATATTTATTATCAATAAACCAGCATGTTGAAATAAATTTATATAAGTAATTCAGATTAGAATGGGAACTTGTGAAGATTTATAGAGGCACATGTATCATGCTATGAAGTACAGACTTTCCTTATATCCATAAAGTTGTCATTAAATGTGAATATTATTTAATTGTTTTATAAATTTAAACACTTATTAATAAGCGTTGCCCAAAAGTTTTGATTTTTAAACTATGAATGCTTCAAAGATATTATAAATTGAAGGCAAAACTTTAATGAACATAACAAAGTAGAATTTAAGGAAATAATTTTATTTTGTTTTCAACATCAAAATTTTAGGTTTTGCCACTATAAATTACGATGAGGAAGGGAGAAAAATTTGTGAGAAATTTTCTCTCTTCAACATGAATCCATCGTAAGATGATATGATCTCTACAATAGTAATGATATAATTATAGTAATGTCACAAGTATTACATTTAATGCGTTGTTAAAATCGTGAAATAAATTGAATATTATTCATTTTAATCTAATCAAAAACAATGTTTAAATAAAATATTTGGATTCAGAAAAATATTACATGGCCAATAAATACATCTGCGATATATTTCGTGACGATTGCAAAATTAAGCCGTTATTTTTTTGTGGCTGAACAATTTCCATGAAGATATTTAATGTCAGAGAAGCTCGAAGGTTGAACTCAAATAATTGTATTTTTAAAATTACTAGCCTTTAAATATTAAAGAATCTATTCGCATTATTTTCATTGCATTGATACAATCGATTGTTACTTTGGTGGTTATTACTTTCCCGAAATGTTAAAAATTATGTGTTAAAACTATGCATTCGGTACCGAAATTAACTTTTTTATAAAAAAGAAACTTAATTCAATAAACTCTATTAAATGAATGAATCGAATATTTCTTTAATGAATGATTCGGGAGCAGTGTTTACGTTTTGATCATTCATGTTATTAGGAAGGACTGTTTATGTTTCGGCTATGCAATTTTTTTATTAGCTTTTAAATAATTTGTAATTTCATAAGTATTATGTAATTTATAAATGTTACCACAGTGGCAAGTCAATAAAATATTTCCGTTTATTGTGCAGATATTTTTATTATAAAATATTATACTACACTCCGACAATAATATAAAGGATGTTATGTTGTGTCCAACAAAATTTTGAAGGACAAGTTAAAAAACTACTAAGAATTTCCCATGAAACAAAATATTACAAGAGTGAAGTGGTGGGAGTGACGTATATACACACATATGTCTAAAGTTTAAAAATTGACATATATACTAAAGTTTAAAAATAAAAAGTGACATATAAACTAAAGTTTAAAAATTTAATATTTACTGTTGCTATTAAACTAACTCGGTACCTTTTTGTATATTGCCACATGTACGATAATTTTATAAGAATATTTGATTTCATAATTATTTATAGATATTTTGAGTTTGTATTAGATTATTAATTTTCAGCAAACGTCGTTAGTACATATATTTTTTTCAAAGTTTTTACATTATCTTAACATATTATATTGGCGTAGCGAGCGTATCGCTCAAACTATCCGTGTAATAAATTTTCAGCAACTGAAGTCAAATTAACACGGTTTAATTCCATTAATTACTTGTGAATAGCGCTTACGTATAGATCCGTCTAATGGATATTTATTAATCCAAACTGATGTTGTTGACAAACAACTGCTCCTAGATACAAATAGTGTTTACTAATACATTATATGAATCTATACGTAAGCACGATTAGGGAATGACTGGCACAAAACCATTTTCGCTGATTCTAGTTTTTGTTTTTCCTACATTTTGCGTGAAATTGATTGTTTATTGCTTTTTTAAAAAACACTTTTATTTCTACAGGATACTAAATTATTAAATAGTGTGTGTTAATTAATATTTGTCCCAAATAAAATGTATAATGAGATAATGGTTCATGGTATGGATATCTGTCATAACAATTCGTAGCATAAAGGCATCATTCACTAAAATGCCTTATCTCATATTTCGTAGGGATGTAACCTTGGTATAAAAACAACAAAACGGGGTATTAGAACCCTAAACCTTTTCATTGACATAGGCATGCTGTAAATAAATTTGTACAGCATGCCTATGTCAATGAAAAGGTTTAGGGTTTTGCACGGTAAAATGTTTATTAGACCATACTATATTATCTTTATATTTTAATGTAGATACATCATTAGGCTAAAACCTATTATTCCAATATCAAGTAGATAATTATAATAGCCGTTTGTAAAATCAATAAATACTACTGTCAATTAATTAAATCGTGCGTTGATATTTTTCTTCGACCAACCTTATATCAAAATTACATTGAAATCCGTTTACTGGTTTTTCGCCATACTCACACTTTGTCATGTGTTTAGATTATAGTGTCCCTATTTCAAACTTTATTATGAATTCAGATTAAAGTGCACGGCCTTTCACAACGCAGATTTCCCTTAAAATACGTAAAAATTTATGTATGCACATGATATTTGAGATTTAAACTTTCACACTTTCTTAAGTGGATATGTTAAATCAATTATTACTTCTACTGATTTATATTTTGGATTGATTGATATTTTGGAACAAAATTCTAATTAGGAGACTTCTTTGAATAATTTTAAGTAGCACAAAATTGCAAAGTATATTAACGTTTAGGTTAAGTAAATAATACCTATTAATACTGTTATTTATAACATTTAATATACACAGAAAAGTAATTTTTATAAATAAGTGATAAGTTCTATATTTGCAAGAAAATAAAAATTTCATTTACAATTGTGTATCAGAATATTTAAGGTACATGCTAATACGATACTTCGTTCATTTAATAATTTATTCACTTTTCTGTATTCCCAAATATCACATGTAATGTACGTTAAATATCACTTGTAACATACCTTACTGCTTTAGTTGTTTTTCTTCTGGAAACTTGACCCCAAAACCGAACTGAACTGAAAACTAGTCTTGCATGTCTTCTAGCGTCCTGAGTATAAGATTAACTATGAATATAAGATTATTTCAAAAGGGATCCAAATAACTCAGAAATATTTCTTTAAGGACAGTTAATGTTTTTTTGTAAAACAAATAAATAATAACAGTCTGAAACGATAAAATAAATTGATCACTCTGCTGAAAATATTTTCTTTCAATCTTAGAATAACCTAATTTGTTCTCTATGAATTTTGGAAATATTTCATAGCGCCTTATATATATTTTTCCAAACATTTTTTGAAAGAGAAGTTCAAACCAAAAAAATTTTGGTGACGTCCGTTTCAACGTTATGTTGTAAACATTTTTATTTTAAACAAAAATAGCAGCCATGTTTAAAAATATTATACAAGTCACAACTTTTATATTCATATGGTAAAAAATTATATGTTTTGTATCTTGTCTTTTCTTAATTATCTCCTTTATATTTTTCTTAATTAGATTATTTTTCTTAATTTTCTTAATTATATCCTTTCTATTCCTTTATAATTGCGTGGCATTATTCGTTACTAATAGTTTAAGGTTAATTTTAAATTAATGTGACTATTTTATTTTCAAGCTAACTTTAGATTTTGATAAATAACCACTGCTTTTATTGATTTTTTCAAAATATTTGTGTGAACAATAAGATCTTCGGCATATGAACACTATTCACTTTTGTTTGATTTTTCATATACGAATCATTGTACGGAGTGCAAATGAAATACCAACTTTGACTAACAAGAACTTCAGGCGATTTATAGAAAGAACCCTAAAACATTGAGTAGGTGAGGAAATAATTTAGAGAAATAATTTCCGATATCCAAACATCAAGATGCAAAGAATGCCATTAAAAGAGCAATCAGGCCATATGCCACTCTGTTATACTTTGAATCGTAGGTAATATCTGCGTAACCAATAAATATAATAAAAGTAAGTGTACAATGTGCGTGTCGCTAAAACTCAGAAATGAGTCCCGGTGATATCAAACATATGGCGTGGTAGCCCTCCATCCCCATCCATGAAGAAAGTACCCCTTTTTACCTGAAGGGCATGCTTAAGGGCTGGAATTTTTACCTTCTAGACATTTCTGGAACAGTCCAGAATATTCGAGCGCATTCCACAATATTCCAGAACATCCCGGAACCTCCTAATATGTTTCGAAATGATTAAGAAAAGTCTGAAACGTTCGAGAACATCCCGGAACATCCCAGATCATTGCGAAACATTCCAGAACACTCTCAAATATTGTGGAATATTCCGGAATATTGTGAACCAATTGAAGCCTTTTTTGTATGTGTAGACTACCCAATGGGTAGGAGTATATAAAGCAAGATTCGTTGCATGTCCGAACGTCAGTTTCTTATCAGTGAAATACAGTAAGTAAATAAAAACAAACAGTGAAGTGTGAGTAATCAAAGTGATACAGTGACTAAATATCAATCAAAAATAAAGTGTGAAAACTGTTTAAAGTTTACTTAGTGTATTGAGTATATTTGGCGTTAATTTTGTAGAAATTCATTGTTCACAATTAAATGAAACTACGTGATGTAGTATTATTTTTACTTTGAGTAGTTTTTTACCACAACCGAGATTTGGTTGTATTACAACATCTTCAGGTGGGCTATTAGCACAGATCATTGCTAATAGCCTACATAATAATGGCTTCGAATGGTCGTGGTAAAGAATTGCTGAAAGTAGAAATAATACTACATCACATAATTTTATTTACTTAGTGTATTTCTTAATAAAAAGTTTATTCAATTTATAATTGAAACAATGCCCAAACGTAAAAGAGGAGGAGATCTTGCCAATTCTAAAGCAAAACGGCGAAAGCAAAAAAATCATAAAAACGAAAGAGTTGAATAACGCGAAATATGTTTATGTTCCCAACGAACGAGCATGAGCATCGTAAGAAGTAGAGAAACCGAAGAATAATGAAATGAAAAGATTGAAGAATCAAGAATTGTGAAGCCATGAAAATATCTATAATATAATACCAATGAAAATGTCACCCTACGAGAAGCGCAGATGGGGACGAGTAAACAGTACAACCTAAGAATGTAATTTTCTACTGCGACCGACGAAAAAATATAGCAAACACAAACATGTCGCAATCTGACAAATGGATAACATCTGCCAATCTTGCACTTTGATCATCGTTATTGTTCACAACAAACCTCTCCTCAATGATAATAAAAAAATTATTTACAATGCCATCGTGGACTGGATCAACACCAACACTAGTGGAATTATTTACTTAGGCACACCAGGCGGTATCGGAAAAATGTTTCTAATAAATCTATTGTTGGCAAAAATAAATGCTAAATAAACTAAAAAATAAATGCTAATAATACTTGCACTGGCATTACTCGGCATTACCGTCACACTGATCGAAGGAGGACGAAATGCCCATTTCCCCCTGTAACTAGCGTTAAATATAGTTCTCAGCACGTAAAATCTCAAGAGCATCTTGACGGTGTTTACTTCTAAAACAAGATAAAATTATCTTCTAGGACCAATGCACAATGGCCCATAAAACATTACTCGAAGCTACGGACAGAATATTACAAGACTTCGGTTAAATTCCGAAGTGATGGGAGGGGTACTTAGAGAGAGGGGACTTATACTCTCACGAGATTTTCGACAAAACTTACAGTTATACCCAAGTCAACACCAGCAGACGAAATCAATGCATGCTTAAAAAATCACGTCTCTGGCCACACATACAAATACTAATGAAAAATATGAGAGTTGAACTATCGAAAGATGAAACAACAGCATATTTTGTTTGAAAACTTTTACAATTAAACAAAGGCACATGTCCTACTGACCAGACAACCAGCCTCATTGAACGAAATAGTGACTTCTGCAACATAGCCACTATTGAGAACGAACTCATCGACCAAATTTATCCAAACATTATTCACAACTATATTAAGCCAGAGCGACTATAGCAGAGGGCAATTTTAGCAAATAAAAATAGTATTGTCGACGATATCAACTTTATTATTCAAAAGAAAATTCCCAGTGAGCGGAGATTACACAAATCGATCGACACGTTGGTAAACGTTGAAGAAAGTGTCAACTTCCCTATAGAATTTTTAAACTCTTGGCAAGTACGAGGAATGCCATTAAACTGCCGTCGACTGAAATCGAATAACGTCATCGAAGTTGAACTTATGACTGGAAAGGATAAAGGACACAGAGTATTTATCCCCAGAATACCACTGATTTCTACAGAAATACCATTTCAATTTAATTCCAATCAAATTAGACTATAGTTTTAAAATTATTCGTAGCTTACTGTCGAGTAGGAAAGTCCAAAAATGTGTACTTATTTACCCCGCATAATAAAATGAAAAATGTAATATAAATATATACAATATGTTTTCAACAAAAAATTGTTACCAATTGTTAAAAATTGTTAATTGTTGTATATTTCCTGAGCGAAGCCTGGTACCCCAGCTAGTGACCAATAATTTATTCATGCAAAAAGTTCACCATATTTTAACCCAACCTATAACATCGCCTAGAATAAAATGTTCTTAAATGGCATAAATATATTTCCCCCGTATCCGCCAAATTTAACGATAAGTAAATTATATTCAAATGGATTATTACGTTTTTCGAGAAGCCGGAAGTATCCAATAATAAATAAGATTAGCCAATTTGTCAGCAGCAGTTTTGGTGAAATAAATAATAACCCCGATTGAAGAGACGTATATAATAGCTTTGGTAATCAGATTTCCCGATCGTGTGTGTATCCCTAGCTCTGCGCCGTAATCCTTCATACCCATATGGACTCGTCAGTTATTGATTACAATGTTTACGCTAATGAAATATTGCAAGATAAATTGATGGAAGGAATATACTACTATACAACGATACGTTTTTTATAAGATATGACATTATATGTATTAAGGTTGTAGATATTTGCGATTTATAACACGGATGCGCCTATATTTTGGCTTGTGAGCATGTGTATATTTATACTTAAATAGGTACATATTTAATTTATACTAAATATACATACATGACTAGTGACACGGTAAAAATTAAGTAATAAATCCCTATCAAATAAGGAATTAAAAATAATGTTTTAAATTTGACTAATAACTGACATATTAGTAAAACATTTTAATTATTTTCTAAAATATTTTATTTTAGTCAATTGTTTTTATATTTAGTTCATCACGAGCTCACCGTTTCTGGTTCTAATTTGTTACATTATTGCTTATTTATAGAAGGTATTAGATATATTCACCATAATTTTTTACTTTTAAAAGGAGTGATTTTACAAAAAAATTGATGGACCATAAAATGTGTGTTTTCTTTTCAACCGGCTATTAGCCAATAGCTCTATAGTATTGCGTTTCACTAATTACAGATTATCCACATTTTACTAGATATAATTACCGCTACTTATAGATGAAAATTTTCTTTCGCCATCAGTCTGTGCTCCATTAGTGAATGGAGTAAGTTAAATATTGATAAAAGAAAAGAAAATCAGCTTAATATTTTTTGATACTAAATTTGTATTTTATTATTATTGTACATATCTTTTGCCAAGATTTCAGAGTAAAAAATTTTATCTTAAAAAAATGTGAAATTGCTTTACTCCTTTTATATCGATTTAACATCAGTTTCTATATCGATATGATGTTAAAATCTATTCTCTCGTTCAAAAATTATATTCGTTTCATTAATAATTCCAATAAGCTTCTTTTCCTGAAAAACAAAAAATAAATTATTGGATAAATTTCTAATCACGGCAACATATACTTTTATTTAACTCATATATATCATTATTTGTGGCTATAGTAGTTTGACAAAATTATATTATTCGATCGCATGATATGTATCGGTGAATCAAACTTGCTTTAATGTTATTCACGTTTTTCAAATAACATATTGTCATTTTTATAGCCAAGTGACGTAAACAAAACCTTGTAATTTGGCCATGTTTGTTCATCTGTCTGTCGGTTACTGCCCATCATTCCGTCATAGTTTTGTACAGTTTTAGACCTACGTGCATGAAATTTTGCAGCAAATACTTCATATGGTGACCTTAATAAATCGGTCAAACTTTTTTTAATGTACCCATTCTCCAATAAAATATCATTATATAGGACTTTTAAAATTATATTGGACTTTCATTTAAAATGTTTAAGCTTCAAAGTAATATGTCACGCCTCACCTCCCACCTAAATTTTACAGCCGTGGGTTTGAATCAACTCTGAATTGATTAGACTTTTGAAATTAATTTACTGCCGTTAAAAAGTATCTGATTATTTTACGAGATGTATTTATTCACATCTCGCACCGCATGGCGCCCTAAATTTTGTGTATGTCCCGAATTTGGACGTTACTTTTAATATGAAATTAGATTGTCTTCAATTCAAAATGTAATAAATAGATTTTTGTATGACTTGGTTCAATTTGGTTTAATTTGCACAACACGATAATACAAGAATTTCGTGACGTTAGTACATTAGTAGCTAGTAGCTACCAGTATAAACCAATTTACATATCTACGTATTATTACATAAGTTATAAACATGAACACGAATGACTATGCGAAAACAAGAGCCGGAAAACTTTTATCTTACTTGGTCCGGTTAACAATTAGATTAGGAGATGTTACGTTACTATTGACTAAAATATTGATATTTGGATAATATCGTAAATGTTTGTTACTTTTGCATACAATTTCGTCCCATTTTGTTCAATATGTTATAAGTATTTAAATTGAGATAAATATGGAAAATAATGCAAAAATAATAAAGATAATATTAAGAAGAACTAATAATAATATTCGATTTACTGAAATTCAATTCAAATTAATAGTACTTACTAAAGGTAAGTTTAAATATTTTCATATTCAAAAGTCGGTGAAAATAAAACTAAATGTTTCCAAGCAACACAATTCTTAAACTGAGTAACTATCTTATACAATGTGAAATTGAAAATGAAATTACATTACACGAATGTTTCCGATACAGTTTATAATGTTATAAATATTGGCAATCGGAATTGGCTGTTGGAATCAAAAGCCACACTTCTCTGTACAGAATTGGTTAATGTAATGAGGATGGTGTGGCAAAAATATTGTCTAATGAGTTCGTGAAGTTTTTAAGACATTCTCCTACATACAAAAATAATAAAAATGTAAATTATACTGCTGGACCAGTAGTTTTTAAGTTATATATGTATTCAATTCCGATCTTGTAATCTTATTAATTGGTTAACAATAATTAAAATATTTAAATATGTTTTTTGTTTAAAAGATTGATTAAATAAAATGAAACCTTATAGAATTCATAATAAAAATAGAATGAACATAATTTATGACCAATAATCGTGTAAAAAATCGCCTTTATACATTATTGCAAATTATTACTAATAGAGTTTATTATTTTTTTATTATAGTTACACTTCACAGTTTTCGTTCAAAGCAACGGCAATAATATAAAACATATTTCTCTAAGTGTTTTCAAATAATAAAAATTTATGATGCACTTAAATATTTTATTTAATTATATATATTATTTTTATGTGCATATCATAATCATACTTTGTAGTGAAATATGTGTAAACATAAATACGTACATTTATGTGTGTGTTTATATGAATATGTATATATATATATATATATATATATATGTATATATATATATATATATATATATATATATATATATAAATATAAATATATACATATATATTTTTTTTTTATTTTTATTTTTTTTTATTTATTTATGTAGGTGTGTGTATATATGTATTTGTTTATAGTAGGTATAAGGCAAGGAGAAATAATATCTCTGATTATTATATATTATTTATGATAATATGATCTATTATTCACTACGGCATTGGAAGATGTGACGGATTTGGCATCAATACATCATTCCCATTTAATTTTTCGACAATATAGTGATTATGGTAGATTTACTAGATAACCTTTGCATAATGCTCAGAGACCTAAGCAGAATTTCTCAATAAGTGAGGTTTAAAACCGAGATGAACAAAACAAATATCGTGTTTAAGCTCCATGTTGCACATATAGGGAATGCTACTCTCGAAGCTGTCGATCACTATGTGTACCTAGGACAAACTCTCCAATCAGATAAATCCAACTCTGAAAAAGAAGTTATTCAAAGAACTCGGTTAGGCAGCGTTCGGAAAACTCCATAATGGCTTGTCATAAAAATACCATAATGTTTGAAGACGAAAGCCTCCAAGTTACTTTGCGTGTGATGCTCATAGTTTCTCTATGAAATGTGATATGTAATGAGGAGATCTGTTAGAGAACTAAGAAGCTCCATAGGAAAACTAATTGCATAGCTCGGACATAGCCATGGCAGTTAGAAATGGTAATAGGATAGCATGCAAATCCGACGACTGTTAGGGGAATAAGTTTCTCGAAAGGCGGTCACATATATAAGACGATGAGTGAAGCAGCCCCACTAGGTAGACAAATGACCTGGCAAAGGTAACGGGAAGCTGTTGGATGCAAAGCGCATGGAATAGATCTTCGTGGAAACACATGGGAAAGACTTATTCAGCGGTGGACCTTTTTTTTGGTTGATGGAGATGACTAATCACCAAATATAATAATATATTAAATGTAACACCGAAGTTATTCAGCTACAAAATTTAATTGGTTTTTCAAACGAACCTAAGAGGAGCGATTAAAAAGATGTACTTTCTGTTTCTAGATAAGCCCCTTGGCTTGCGTGAAAATTTTAATGCAAAATGTATATTGAAATAATTGTTTTTTCACTTTTAATCTACAAAAGAACATTATTTCAACATATTTTTAGAATTTTTGGAACAATATTTTAAAAGTTAAGTAAAATGGGGATGTGTTTGAAAGGAAATACTTCCAAAGTGAAGTGTTAAAATTACTTAGTTCTAAAGAAATTTTAGTCAGTTTTTGTAGGAAATATTTAACAGCACTTGGTAAGGAAGGTAATTTTTATTTTATTTATTTTCAATAATATACTTTCTGTTTCTAAATAAGCTCCTTGGCTTGCGTGAAAATTTTAATGCAAAATGTATATTGGAATAATTTTTTTTCACTTTAAATCTACAAAGTATTATAACGCCAGTAATTTTATTGTTTTAAGATTTTTTTAAGCTTGGTAACGAAAAACATTTCATTTGGCAAATATTATTGTGATAAATTTAATATAAGCGTTTGATGTTAAATAAGAAACCAAAATTTTAATTGAAACTTGAATCCTAGACTGAATAGGAAAAAGAAATACTTTGTAAAAGAAATTATCATTATTTATACTTATCTGTAAATGGTAAGAACTCAGACTTTATTACAATTCCTCCAAATTATGATGGATGCCATGACGATATTATTATTTATAAAAATGCTGGCTTCAAATGTCCTAATATCGACATAATGACACTACTCGTAATTTATATATTTTCTTTTTTTTTATGTTTTATTATATTTCATATATTTCAATCAATGTTTATTAAATAAATATTATAAAACTTTATTCAGTTTGCAATTTCAATCATTTAATCGTTTTAATATTTTACTCGTTGATTACATTAGGTAAGGTTCCATTTTATACCAACCTAACGGATCAACAAATTAAATATTATATAACCAAATTTCAACAAAAACTTTTACGTAAAATATAAAATACGATACGATATTTTGTGAGGAATAGATGCAATTCAATATATAAATTTGAATCTAAATATCTGATCGAAACAGTTTTCCTGCTTTTTATTCAACTCGCCAAGAAGACAGAAATTATTCGAGCAAAACAGCGCTTCCTGTATTTAATATGAATTTGTGTGGTATTTGAAGTACAATGGTTGCGTATTGATAGTATTTGTAATATGAACGTAATGTAAATCCTGTTATTGTTTTCAATAACCTAGGAAAACAAATTAAACTTAAATTTATGTATTTGGTAATAATAATGGATATGTGTATATCTCGAATAATCTTCAGGTTTCGGTACCGAAGAGGCACAATGTATGGCTATACGTTGTGCCTCTTCGGTACAACGTATAGCCATCCGGTAGGAAGATTCAAGTGTTTGTTCTTATATCACCCTCAATATTTTCACAGGCAATTAATATTGCTTTTCACATAGTTATTTACCTTACCAGTTCAGTCAGGATTTTGAAAATATTTTTTCAAATTACTTTTAGTCAGGCGCCATGTAAGATGAAACTTCTGACCAAACGGGATATTGTTTGAATGGGTATTTTCTTACGTTTCAAAACAATTTTGATGTATAAAACTGTCCTTCCAAAGATCTAGCAAAAGTTGATGAAACAATATCTCTAACTGTTATAGATTTTGGGAAATAAAAAAATTAATTAAAAATAAATTATCTACTGACAAAGTACATAAATATAATAAAGCCCAGGACCCTCGGCGGCCGAATTTTACTCAAAATCGATTGCTTTTTAGGACGTAAATAACTGTACAAAAATGAGACAGATTTTATCATACAACTATCCTAAGAATTTTGACATAATTAAATGAAACTACGTGATGTAGTATTATTTCTACTTTCTTTAAGTTCTTTACGACGACCAAGGTTTCGTTGTATTACAACCAATTCAGAGGGGCGATTAGCAAAGATCTTTGCTATAGAATTTGACGTGGAATTGATTTTAATAAGGTAATTAAATGTTTCTACATGTATGGTAAGAGGTCGCTTTATATGAAGATTATAAGAGAGATAAAATATTCCTTTCACCAAATCTTTGGAACCAGTGCTTGGTTGTTTTATATCATATTACACCTTCACTCATCGTTGTGCATATATTGCACGAGGTTTCGTTCTGCTTTTCATCGTAAGTGGAATTTTTGGCACTCTAACAAGAGCACCCAAAATTATATTGGTATAATTACCATTTTAATTTTTATATCTACTTTAAGTTTCCATAGTATTTAGAAATACCTGGAAAAATATGGTAGCAATAGTTGCCCATATAATATTTAACTTTAATACAAGGTGAATTTTGTTTCCGACGTTTCTACGAAAATACACTGTGTAATAAAAATTACAAAAAAAAATGTGAATATTTCACGAAATTTTAATTTTAGATAGTAATACGTAAGCCAAATAATAAATATGTATAAAACTTCAGTACCACAATCGTTAAAAATGTGCAATATCGCCCTTAGTATATCGATAGTCTCTAAGGACTGGTTTAGGTCATTAAAATATAATCTTGGTACTCAGAACGAGACTTACTGTACTGGATTTTAAAATCGGAGTGAAATATTAAAAGGACACAAGATATAAGCAAGAGTTTTGAGAAAACGTATCATGTGACATTGTGATATTATTTCCGTGAAGAATTTTCACTTTCAACCTATTCGTGTTATCCCATAAATACTCACTATGTGCTAAAGTTTTGAAAGGGAAAACCTTGAAACTTAACTATCGCGGGGTAGGAAACCTTTGGATAGGAAAAAACGTTACCTTTTTACAGTTACAAAATTTTACATTGCAAAAACCAGTCCCGGTAATTGAGCTCAAATCGCCATTGCTATTTTAAGGTATTTATATCAAACTAATAAATAAATTCTATATCTAAAATGAAGCAAATGATTAAACAAAACCACTTATATACAGAGCCTCATATAAGCCGACAATATATTTGCGGCATTTTATAGTGAAACTAAATTATATTGCCTTTGCTATAAAACAGCGAAAATTACGTAAAAGTACATAAATTTAATGCAAATTAAAATAAACTTATGCATTTTTATGTTACAAAAACTTTTACAATCCACCAACCAAAATCAATATAACTAATATAATTAAATAAAAATCAATGTCTTTTTGTAGCTTAATTTTAAACATTGTTTAAAAATACAAAGTATGAACCTTTTGATCAGAAGTTGGAGTTGGTAACTGATTTATGCATGTTCATTTCTATATTAAATATTTTAAAAACAAGAATAAATCGTCAGAAATGTCTACATCTTAGTAATATAATGCAAGCACTAATATATAAAATATACTATAAAATATGCTTTTTGCAGGCAACTCGGTGCAGGTCATCGATATAATTAATACTTACTGAATGGAAATCTGCCGATATAAATTATGCTACTTTCCTATCATAGGGAGGACAACAGTGCTCTTACTTATTATGTAATACGTAGGTTTTCGCAGAATTATTTTTACGAACATAAAGTTACGTGGATTAAACAAAAGTTCTGTTCGCCATTTAAAAGTCCCTCCCACCCTCTTTTTTTGCATCGTAAACTATGTTTATAACTAAAGTTGAGAGACAATAGAAAAATTTCACAATTTTAAGTTTTTGTTTTTTTGTTCAATTGTCGGTAGATTATAGTAAGGATTTGAATCCAACATTTAATATATATGCTTAAAAATGTATGTCGCCTTCTGTCAAAAACTCTTACTTTTTTTATATATATTTCTATTTCATACCAAATATTGGAATTACCATAAAGCATAAATCGTATACCTATATGTGTGTGTACGTATGTCTGCCCGCTTGTGTGTACGATATTATTTTCACATCGTGTATATTTTATGGTGGCCAGAATACGCGCTAGAGTTCTTTTTTAAACCTAGCAAGATCTTTATCAGACGATGCTTCCTCGAATATGTTTTACTACTTATGCAGGGTTATGTGCTAACGTCATTAAAGATCTATTATTTGAGCAATTTATCATATCGCTTATATTATGGGCTTAGACATAGATGCTTATTAAGCAATACACAACTTGACCAAAGCGACTCAATGCTGGACAGTTTCCTTAGAGACGACGTGCAAAGAACCAAAACAAGCAGCTGCAATATACTCACGGATCTGCTAAGAGTGATGGTTGAGAAAAAATTGTGTCGGAAATTTATGCCGAATGGATGGAGGTTGGTAGTGGACACTGAAATGTAAGCTAACAGGGAGCTCGTAAGTTTGACATCTACGAGATTGGATGACTGATGATTCTATGATTCTTTGCAATTTGACTTTAAATTGTGTCTATTTGTCGATATTGAGAAATATCACAATGGAGCTTAATTGTTTTTACATATTAAATCTTGAATATTTACCAAAAAAATATTATTTACCAAAAAAACATATCTGAAAAAAAGTATAGCTGAAAACACAAGCGGTTAAGGATACATTTTTGTATTCTATGTGTAATATTTTCGATTTTTTTATGTCAAATTTGAATATATTTGGCTTTAGTTTGGTAGGAACAATAAAATGAAACTACGTGATGTAGTATTATTTCTGCTTTCTTTAAGTTCTTTACCACAACTTAGGTTTTATTGTATTACAACATCTTCAGGTGGGCATGGGTAGAGAAGATCTTTGCTAATTTCCCCCCTACAGATGTTGTAATACAACGAAACCTTGGTCGTGGTAAAGAAGTTAAAGAAAGTATAAATAATGCTACATCAATGCAGTTTCATTTACTTATGTCAAAATTCTTAGGATGCTATGATAAAGTTTATATAATTTTTGTAAACATATAATTGTTTTATTCAAATATTTCCTTTCTAAAAATCAATCGAGTCTTAATACAATTTGATGGCCGAGGGTTCTGGGATTTATTGTATTTTTGTGCTTTGTCAGTAGATAATTATTTATTTTCCAAAATCTATACAAGTTATACATATCGAAATTATTTTGATACGTTGGAAAATATCTATTAAAACAATACTCCGTTTATTCAGAGATTTCATCGCACATGGCGCCTAACTAAAAATAGTTTGAAAAACATATTTTCAAAATCCTAAGTGAACTGGTAAGGTAAGTAACTTTGTAAAATGAAATGTTTATAGTCTTACGGAAGTATCGTGGATGATATAAAAACGGACACATGAATCCACCTAACGTAGGGCTATACGTTGTAGCAAAGAGACACAACGCTTAACCATACGTTGTGCCTCTTCGGTAACGAAGGCTAAAAATTAATCGATATATACACATATCCATTATTATTACCAAAGATATAAATTTAAGGTCAATTTGTTTTCCTATGTTATTGAAAACAATAACAGGATTTACAGTACCTTCACATTACAAATACTGTCAATATGCAACCATTAAACTTCAAATAACATAGAAATTCATATTGAATATATGAAACGATATTTTTCTCGGATATTATCTGTCGTCTTTGCTATATATATGAAAAACACGAATGTACTTATTGAAATCAGTTTCCCACGAAAGATAATATGTAAAAGCCGGAAAACTTTGCGATGGTTTTAATATATGGTTTTGATAACATTTAGATTTACATTTGTTTCTTGATTTGCATTTAGTTCTCACGAAAGAAATTAATATTCCTTTCAGTATCGTATTATTCCATACTGTAAGTAAGAGTTTTTGTTCAAATTTGGTCATATAATACAGGTGTCCAGTGGCAGTTTTCAATGTTTGAAAAATTGTAAAAAAAAAACTACACCTCTAATACAAAGTAGGTTTATTAATCTAATACAAAGTAGGTAACAACAAATTCGGATTTTATTTTTTAAAAACCACGTTTTCCAAATGGCGGCCATCAAGTCTGACACACTCTTCGAGTCTAGCACGCATGTTTTCAAAAACGCGTTTGCAGAGCGACTGGGGTATTCTACTGACTTCGGCTCGAATATTTTCTTTAAGTTGTATCACAGTGCTCGGATTTGTTTTGTAAACAACTGATTTTAAGTATCCCCATAAGAAAAAGTCACATGGGCTTAAATCGGATGACCTAGGTGGCCACGGTACGGTACCGTTTCGGGATATGTTTTTTTCTGGAAATAACTGCCACACTGCATTCATGGACACATTAGCAGTGTGAGCTGTGGTCCTGTCCTGCTGGAACTATGTGTTTTGGTTGAAGGATGGACTATTCTGTAGTTCTACTTTGAAAAATTTGTTTAACATCTGGGCATATCTCTCCGTATTCACAGTTACAGTTTGGCCACATTGATTTTCAAAGAAATAAGGCCCTATGATTGCAGATGCAGACATGGCACACCAGACTGTTACTTTAGGCTTATGTAAAGGCTCTTGATGCATTCGTCTTGGGTTGTGGACATCCCAGTAAAGAAAGTTCTGCTTATTCACATATCTTCCAATGTGAAAGTGAGCTTCGTCACTAAAGAATATGTTGCCCATCCGGGTAGCAGTACGAAATCTCAACAACATCACCTCCGCGTAAGTTTTTCTTAATTCAAAGTCAGAATCGTGTAAATCTTGAACAATTTGAATTTTATATGGATGGAACTTGAGCTTTTTTTGCATTATTACCTGTAAAGTTTATTTCGGAATTCCCAATATCGATGAACGTGTACGCAGTGATAAACGGGGATTTTCAACGACAGAAACCATAACACTTTCGACATTTTCATCCGTGGCTACCAATGGTGTAGGTCCTGGACTGGGCCTATTTAATGTTGATCCTGTAGCTCTGAACCTTGCTACCCGTGACTGAATGAGGTTGATCGATGGTCCATTACGTAATCGACGAATACTGTAACGATTATTAAATCGACGGCGTACTACAGACAGCAAAAATCCACTCGAAATGTACGCCTCGACGGCAAAAGCGCGGCGATCTCCACTCCACTGTTCCATGGCTACTAAAACATCCGCACCGCTTGCGCTTCTAACGACGATGTGTTGCGTTCAGAAACTATGTTTGTTCAAACTTTGAAATCTGCCACTGGACAACCTGTATTTCATTTGTTAATCCGTTTGGTTGATACAATATGGAACATTACGTAATGCATATATATATATATATATATATATATATATATATATATATATATATATATATATATAATCATACATAGGTACATACACATGTATGTATGTTAACATACATTCCGCTACAATGTATGCACATCAAAATAACATATTATTAAATAAAACATTTATGTACATCATAAATTTTGATTATTTAAATACACTTAGAGAAATTTGTTTTATGTTACTACCGTTCCTTTGATGGAGAATTTTAATGCATTACTATAGTAAAAAATTAATAATAATATGTTAGTAATAAGTTTTTTTTTTCAATAATATCTATAGTATTCTGTGAGTTATAATTTATAATATATAATAATAATATAAATATAAGGACGATTCTTCAAACGATTTGGGTCATAAAACACGTTCATTCTCTTTTTACTAAGAATTCTATAAAGTTTCTTGTTTGTTTTAATAGAAGACAGGTTTAAAAATTTTAATTATTCTGAACCAAATATTAAGTTTGCAAAATCCGAATTTAATACATACATAACTGAAAAAACTAATGTCTCAGTAGTATAATTTGCTTTTTTATTATTTTACATGTAGGAGAATGGTTTAAAAATTCACGGATTGATCAAGAAATAATTTTGATATTTTTGCAATACCATCCTCATTATATTTACCAATTTTCTGCAAAATAGCGTGGCTTTTGATTCCAAAATTATGCCGACATAATTGGTGATGAATTATGGATTTCAAGAATATGCATGAAGATGGACAATGCCCTTCTATTAAGTACCTTTTGGGGAAAGGATTCTTCCCACACATCTACATGTTTTATTTCAGCTCTGTACTGTAAAGTAGTCGACGGAATTTAAACATGGTTAGTAGAGCACTGAAGATAACTCTCATAAAAGACACACTTCAACTGCGACTATGGAAATAAATATCAGAAAAACCTGTAATTCCGTTATGCGAGACCGCAGATTGAAAATTTAATAGATATTTGCGATTATAAACATCTTTTAAGAATAAAATTAAAATATTATTCCCCGTAAACTAGCGCTTTATAAAATATATGCGAGTGTTACATTGATGCTTTTTAAGTCGAGTTTGCGAGTCGCAAGCGGTTCAAGAAGGTTTGGAATAATTTGAAGTAGATTCACAAGAATTTTGGATATCTTTGTAACGATGGACGAAAGATCAAAACATCATTAAAAATAATGCGAAAGAATGGGATCGTCAGTCTCAAAAATTCGAAAGTAGTGTCGTCTGCAAATAAAGCAAAGGCATTAGTTTTCTGCCACCACAAGTTAAATTCATAAATGTGAGAGCAAATTTATTGTCACATTTCACTCATTCACCTAATATAGCCTGACTTGCATAAATTTCTAATTTCACATTGAGAAACTAATATTGTCACAAGTTTGTTATTAAAATAAATTAAAATTAACAAGTTTTCATCTAAGAAATTGAGAAATATTTTAATATTTGAGCACTAGAAACGCCGCGTTGTCATTTTGTACTTTTACTTAATTTGTCTATAAACTAATTAAAAATATTTTCAATGTTGTATTAAGAAAACTTTCGGAAAAAATCCTATATACTTAAAATTTTACCTAGTCATTTTTGTCCCGCTGTTCTTTTGAAGAATATTCCGACATACAGTCAGCGCTCTGGGGACTTAAGTGGATGGAGGGGTGATGAATGAGATAAAAACGATTTAATATCGCTCCTCGCAATTAGTTTGACCGTCACTATTAGTAAGTAGCGTACGTGTGGTTAGGTGTTATATACATGTCTAGTCAACGTTATAAATTAATGAAACCGCATAAAATATTGTCTTGTTTGGATGATGTTTTGAAAAACGAATCGAATGGTGTACTCTGGTGTACTGAAAACGAATCGAATACTCTAACGATGATTATGTATTACCACAAAGGAAAAGTTGTTGTAGCTTTTCACGTAAAGAATCTGAAGAAAATACTACTGAGTTAGAAGTCCTGCAAACACTATAAAGCACTACTTTTGGTGTTATTTATGTAGTTATCCTCATTTTCTTTGTGTTTCAGGAGCAACGAGTTACACGAACACCGTAAATGAGGCACAAGATTGAGAGTGAAATGAGTTCGAATACCTCCGAATGAAAAACGGGAATTTAGATTCGGAGGTATTCGAACCCATTGCAGCCCATCATCCGCAGGCAGTGGATTATCCACATCATTAACAAAACCTCGTACTCATGAAAATAACACAAATGAATTAGATGATTCGAATCAGCTAACTTTATCTGACGTAAGTAGAATACTTGTTTCTCCTGACTGTACAGCCTGGACAGTAATTGAAACTGATGAGTATGGATGCCAAAATATTTTTAGCAATCTTGTCGGACCAACCCCCTAGGCCCCTAATATTTTCAAATAAGATGGTGTAGCATATCTTAGAAAATACTGTGGAAGATGAGCGACACGAGTTACAAGTCAAGGATTAGTATAAGACAATGGAAGGACTGATGGCATTTATCGCTATACCTTACATACGAAGTGCGATTGAAGCACAAAACTTAGATCTGGATTCATTGTGGTTAATGAAATGGGGCAATGCTATTATAAAGGCGTCAATGTTTTGTAATCGTTTTCGGGAGTTAATGAAGTATTTACGATTCGATCATAAATCTAAGAGAGGCCACAATTGAGCGAGGATATATTTGCTATAATCTCAAAATATGGTATGAATCTTTAACTAATTTTTATTCAAGTTTATTACATACCGGGACCATACATAACGATTTACAAACAACTATTTCCTTCTAGGTTCCCTTGCCGATTTACTCAGTTCATGAGCTCCAAACTAGACAAATATGATAAAAATATATAATCATTTTATTTCATATCTTAGAAAAGTTGATAATATACCAAATGATGAAGGTTTAGATGACTAGGTTTTCAAATGTTACGAACTCTTATATCAGTAAGGATAGGAATGTTACATGTAACAACTTTTTGCCTTTGATTTTATTACCAGAATATTTGAAGTCTGAAAATGTTAATATAATGGGCAAAATCAATATGACTCACAGAGAAATACCAGTTTCTGTTAAGACCGCAAAAGAGGAATAATATTGTAAGTTTATGTTAAAAATAAGTGATACATCTTTGACTGTTTATCAGGCTAAATCTAATAAAAATGTCCTAATGTTCGTCACAATACATTCTATTTCAAAGAAAACACCTGAGGCGTTGTTATTCTACAACGGTTCAAAATATGGAGAAGATGTTAAAGATAAAATGAACCGTAAATATACATCAGAAGTTTCTTGAAGACGTTGAAAGTTCATACATTTTATAATTTGTTAGATTTGGCGGGTATATATACGTGTGTACTACATAAAATTATCAAAAATAGCATAATTAAACACAGATACTTGTTATTACAATTGGGAGAAGAATACGGTGTAAAATATATTAGGAAAACGAACATTCCTGTAGCAAATTTCTGAACACATAACAGAGAGGCAAGTAAAAGGTATAAGGTCTCGAGTCAAGTGAAAATAAAATGATCACTGGTAGATAGAATAAATCACCTATAAAGCGCCACCCGTGCAAAAAAACTGTCTTGAATAAATGCACTCCAGGGAAGAGAATTATTATTCGCTACTTGATTATCCAGTAGTAACAATTACTTTATAAATATTTTAGATTTTGGTACAGCTAGCGTACTTTGTAATGATTTTGATACTTAGTAATATTTTATTTATAATTATTAATTTGTTTTTTATTGTTTGTCAAGTTACAAAAATGTTATTAAACTTAATTAATAAACGTGTTCCGAATATAAATATATATATATATATATATATATATATATATATATATATATATATATAAATTATTATTTTTATTTTTACTTAATTTAAATGAAGTTTTACTTTTACTGATATGATTAATACACACTGTTTATTAATTATGTTAAATCGCTATAGCTTCCTGACAAAATAAAAGACATTCACTTTTTGTTTATAATAAAAATAAACATTATGAAATAAAGTTTGAAAACATTATGAATCATTCTTGAAACATAATAATAGCAGTAGATAAGTTTTGCATAAATTGCATATACTTTTATTAAAGTATCTCTATGTAGTAAAGTAATTGAATAAATTAAAAAAATGAGAATATATATTGATAAGTAAATACTTTTGAACAGGCAAAATATTATGAATAAAATATTGTTATATGATCCTTAAATGTAAAACAAGTTTGCACTTGTTCACTCATATAAGATATAATTATCGGTTGATCCATTTTACCGTTTAAATTTAGTCTAATTGTTTTACTTGACACATTTTTTCTAATTTAAGATCGAGCAAGTGTATGAACAGGCTTATCCAACTATTGTACATAGAAACAATTCAAATCAATTTTTTGTAAGCTTTCTGTCTGTGTCTACCTATTCCACCCATGGACTTTTTGTACTACATAGATGAGCAAGGGCGGAAGAGCGCACGATAGTGAGAGCCTGAAAGAAATAGTGAAATAAAAACATATAAACGTTTTTTGCAACACAGGAGGCACATGAAGATACGCAGAAAATAGCGTTCTCACTTTTTTGGCAATATATATTATTGAAATAAGCGTGTATAGATTAATGGTGGCGTGTTCCGTTTCTTACTGTGGCACTATACATCAAAGTAATCCAAGTATACGTGATAGTATAATAATTTACCCAGTCTCTGTGTACAGATATTGATACTGATACAGATACCAAGAGTAATTTAGGTGTTACTCTTTGTACAGTTCCATAGCAAACTAGGAATTTTATAATTTCATCACGTCCGTCAATCTATTTTCTGTTCATATATTACATCGCAGTAATTATTAGTGCAGTATTCCCAAATGTTTTGGGATTTTACATATTTTGTAGGTTTTTACGTTTAGAAAATTTATGCAAATGGATTTTTTTTCTTGCCCTCTTAAAAAACCACATTTTTAATTGTAATTTGAAGGGCAATTAAAATTTTTCACTGGTACTTTACCAGTGAATATTATTAATATTCTTTCAAAATAATATTAAAAATGCTGTGTGTTATTTTTAATTACCTTCAATATTCTCCCGCGTTTCCATTAATTATCTGATTTGAATTTTTCTCATTTTAATTGTCCGTTACTAAATTTAGGTATACGCAAACCATTCTATTTAGGTTACTTTTTGAACTTTTGTGAACCTGTGACAGGAATCAGAATATAAGGAAAACTTTCAAGGAAACAAATTCAGTTTTACGCAAAATCAACGTCTTAACATTGTTAAGACTTTTCACCTATGACCACACTATGGGCTTTGTCGAAGATTAGCGTTATCGCGATGTGTAAGACGTCCACTAGGTTACCAATAAATTAGCTTTAAATTTTTATACCCTATGTCATAGGAATTTATAACAACACGTAGCATAACTTTATGAGTATTATTGAATTTAGAACGAACCGTGTTATTATTAAACCTAGTGTTACTAAAAAAAGTTATTCATCAGTGAAAGATAATGTTTCTCTATTTAATAAAATGTTTAATTCTGTACTAATTTTCTTTTTCTGACTGAACGCTAAATAGGTTACATTAGCGATAAATAAGCAAGCTATGTAAATAGGGCTAATGAATAACATTATGTAAATTGGGCTAATGAATACTTTTGTAATCTATCCAAAAGTTTTTTTAAAGTTGGATATCAAGTAGTTTTATTGATTACATACACTTCTTACACACTTACGCTACTAAATTTTTGGATGTAATTTTTCGCTAACTGAAGTTTAATTTATATCGTTCAATATTTTCTTACTTCCAAAGTCTGCTCCCGATAAGCTTTAATTCTTATATTTCAAGAGATTAATATAACACTTTTTTAAATATATTATTTTTAATTCAACTATGACATTATTCTTGAATAAATTACTGACATCTGGGTTATTATAATTATCGATTAAATTTCCATAATAATTAAAAAAATATTCAATGTTGTTACAATTTTTAAACTTCAAAATTAAAAATTAATTTTACGTTTCAATTTGGATTAATTTATTTACTTGAATAAGATAATGCTTAGATACGTGTATTACTTCAGGATTACTGCTATAAGAGCAGTCTCTTTCAGTCAACCGTAATGAAGGAATTCAAAAAAAACCGTAATGGAAATATTCGTTATAGCTCATAAACCGTTATAGCTCGTTCCTTGTTGAAATTTTTGTTCGTGACGAAATACTATAAAACTTATAAATTTAAGATAGTTTTTTTCCTACTTACGTTAAATTGTAATTAAATACCAAGATATAAATAAAGACTAAGATGTAAAACACTTTATCATTCTTTTCACAACTCCTGTTTTGAAGAGAATGATAAAGTTAACTAAATTTTAGCTAACGACTTACCAAACTGGAAGGACTTAACGGCGTCTGAAAAGTTTTCATGTAGGGCACCGGTCTATTATTTGCTTCTCAATAAGTCCTAAAGATTAGAGAGTTACGTTAACGTCGTATTATATAATAATTACAAAACCACAGTAATCCAAGTCGTAAGGATAAAGAACATAGCGCCTAGACCTAACTCAGTCGTTTTAGTGTCCCCTCGATGAGCTGAGGTTCATCGTATGTTGTTAATTATTTATTATAGTGTATTACCATCAAAAATTAAATTATCGAGAAATATGCATGCTTCTATAGAAAAGGTTCTCAAAAATCTCTAGTACAGTATATAATAAGTATGGTGTTCGATATTCTGCTTAATTAGCAATTGGGTTTCCGTGAATAAAGAAATAGTAAAATATGGCCATTTTAAAAACAGAACTTATATTGCTTCTGTTTGATAAAAACCGTTTTTATATTGATAAGTACGCTAAGCAACAGGCAATATATGTACAACGATGGGCGAAAGTGTACTCACCTACGATACAGGCAATCAATGTTTCCAAATATTCATTGAAAGAAATTCTGATCTTAATATTAAATTTAGACGAGTTAAACTATATTTTTCAAACTATTTGATAGCTTGATATTATTTAAACTCGCGTTATTTATCAAAGTTGATCTCGTGCGTATTTTGGAAGAAGTGAAAATATTATATGGGGCTCTTACATTAGTTTACAATGAGATGGTAGGTTTACTAATAAATAAACTAACAAACTATTTCTTATGCATGTAGAACTTTTTCTAACTTATTTAAATATTTTATTAAGACAACTTACACAGTAACCCTAATCAAGGTGGAACTTATGGCAACTCTTAATGCTAATTAAAATTCATGCTGGTTAAAATTTCTTGGTAATATTCAGTAAGTAAGAGAATTTATATTACTTTAGTAACTGACACCAAGCAATGTATATAGCAGAAATGGGAAAATACTAATATAAGTCAGGTGTATAGAAAAGCGTGTTATTTTAAATTCCTGTCGGTTTTTAAAAATATGTACAGTGAAAATATTGTTAAACGATTTAAATACAAAGAACCTACTTTATTAATTATTTAAATTATTAAGTAACTTATCCGTCAATTAAGTTCTCGTATCGTACAATTAATTTAAATTTGTACCAAGAGCCCTTCTCGCTCTCAAGTTTATTGCACAAGTTCCAATTACAATTACTTTATTAGAATCCTTAACCTTCCGTGCACCACGTGGGGTTTGATATACCCCAGCGAAACATAAATTGTCGTATCTTTTAAAACGGTCGCGCGAATTCCACGAAACATCGAGTAGTTGGAGTTGCGACGTTGCCAGATCGCATAGTAATATAGTTGTAGCGTCACAGGCGCAACGGAGGGTCGCCCGCAAAGTGTAGCAGGGTGTCATAAACCCCACGTAGTTCGGGACGTCGTCTAATAGGTAAACAGTATGACATGCAAAATATATCTATTTCTATAAAAAATATTTATTTATTTTCATTTTTTATTACTTCAATCGTTTGTGAATTTATTTCCAGGGCTCAAAATGGTCTCAAACTCGTCGTGTAAAAGAAAACGAAATATTGTCGGCACTTATGGATGATAGTGATAGTGACACAGATGAGCTATATTTATCCGGAAGTGAAGCCGATTCGGATCATTTGAGTATTTAATCTGAAAGTGACATTGAAGAGGATGTAGAGGACGAGGACATTTCTTCAGGTGGTGAGTCTACTAGCTCGCAAGGTTTTTATATTGGTAAAGATGGCAAAACAAAATGGCTAAAGGAGCCGCTGAGAACTAACGTTCGTAAAAGACGAGAAAATATAATTACATATTTGTAGAAAGTGAAAAGTCAATATAAAGACTAGAAAACTAGTTTAGAATGCGTTGAAGTATTTGTTTCCAATGAGCTACTTGAAACGATTGTAAAACATACGAATGCAAAGATATGTCTTTCGAGACCACAGCCACCAGACGGTGAACCGCTAAATGTTCTCTATAAAGAAACAACTGCACATGAGATGAAAGCAGTTTTTGGGCTTTTATTTTTTACGGGATTATACGTTCTGGGAGACAAAACCTCAATGACCTCTGGGCTTCAGATGGTACTGGAATCGAAATATTTCGGTGCACGATGTCTAAAAATCGATTCTCATACGTACTCAATAATATGAGATTCGATGATGCTACGACTAGAGAAGAGAGAATAGACTGATCGTTTAGCACCAATCCGAGACATATTTGACATCTTTGTCCAACTTTGCCAAAACGCATATACATCATCCGAACACCTAACACTTGATGAAGAATTGGTTGCCTTTCGAGGGAGATGTGGATTTCGGCAGTATATCCCATCAAAACCCGCAAAGTATGGAATAAAAATATATGCCTTAGTAGACGCTAAAACATTTTGTCCTTTAAATTTAGAAATTTACTGCCGTAAACAGCCAGATAACAGTCCGTTTATGTTGAGCAATAAGCCATTTGACTTAGTAGAGCGTATGGTGAATAACTGCGTTTCCGGCTCGTCAAGACATGTTACCATGGACAATTTCTTTACCAGTCATGAAACTGCTGAAAACTTGTTACAAAAACATAAATTAACGGTAATTGGTACTTTAAGAGCTAATAAAGCTTGCACTCCGCCATACTTCAAGCAATCTCTAGAGTTATATGCATCACGGTTTGGCTTTCAAAAAGATGTCAGTCTCGTTAGTTATGTTCCAAAGCCTCGAAAGTACGTTCATATGATATTCATCCCTTCACCACGATAAAGAAATCGACCATGAAACTGGAATCAAGCAAAAACCAACAATGATAACTTTCTATAATGAAACTAAAAGTGAAGTAGATGTGGTCGACAAACTCGCCAGAACATACGACGTTTCTCGCAACAGCAAACGCTGGCCTCTCACTATATTTTTCTCGATTCTCAATCATGCAGGAATCAACGCTATGATTTTACATATGTTCAATAATGGCATTGAAGCAGGGAAATCTAACAAAAGGAGGAAGTTTATTCGTGATTTGGGAATGGCTTTGATTGAAGAGTACCTGAGAAACCGCCAAGATAATCCACGAATTCCAAGGGATTCTCGTAAGCGCATAAATGTTTTACTCGGTGAAACAAGTGTGGAACCACCAAAAAAGATGCCAAGACGTATAACAAGATTTTCGAAATGCGATAGGCGAAGAGATCGAAAGACAAAGTACGGTTGCGAGCGATGCGAAGTACCTATATGTTTAGAGCACGCATATTTTTTTTGTAAAAATTGTAGATTTGAACTAACTGGAATCTCAAGAAGACTAATTATGTTTAGTTATTTTTTTTATTATTTTTGTTTCTTATCTCATTAGGGCCTGAAATAAAGGTCAATCAGAATTTCTTAGTTAAGTTTTTTTTTATAAGGCTGAACCAAAGAAGGTAGTCTCCTCTTAGTTAGTAAAAAAGTACTATTTTTGTTACTACGCCTAAAGATATTAAAAATCTTTATTATTTTTAACAAATTTATTTTTTTTTATTTCCTAATAGTTCAAAAACAATGTTGTTACATAAAAAATTAACTTTAAAAAAATTGTCCCTACAAAAATATAAAATTATGTTGGGGTATGCTAAACCCCACATAGTGCTGGACGCAACTTTTATCCACGTGGTTCATGGAAGGTTAAATAAATAATGAAAATTAATGGGTATACAGCTTAAACATAATATTTTGTTATTGTAGGATTTATGATTATAAGATAAAAATACACTATTGTAGAAAATATATGGCTAGGCGACCCTAGATCATAATTCTATTTCATTGTGCAGTATTATTAGCTGATAATTTCATACAAAATTTATATAAAATGTGAATAGCGTCCCGTGAACTCGGCAAGATCTATCATTATTTTGATATAAGTTTTAAGAAATACCAACTATTTAGAATATTAAAAATAACATCATTGATTTAAAATATAGATAAATTGCATATATACGCCGATATTATTCCAAGTTAAGAAAAAATCAATGACTATTTATATTTATGTTTTTTAATATTTTGTTAGAGCTTAAATACTTACGTTCATTAAGAACCTGGCCTGGCTTTAATTTTCTTTGCAGAAGGTTTACATCAATGCATTCTGATATAAGAAATATTTGAAATAGACGTTGTGATATCCTTTTTAAGCTGACTACCTTACTACTCATACTTAATTTCTTACCATGATGATACTTAAGTCAAGTTGTTGATTTCACGAAAAAATATTACTTAGTCAAGTTGAATAAAACAAATTTACTTTGCTTATTATTATATTAAATATTCTGTTCAAAGCAAATACATCACTTAAATTAGAAACATCTGAATTTTTTGAGAAGGATACTCATTAACCCTTTATGGAGCAGGAGCGTCATTTTTTTATAATTCTATCGATACTGGATAGCAAATGGGGTATTATTGTCGAGAAAAATAATTTTAAAATAATAGTAAAGAATAGGTACTTATTATTATTAAAAAATATTTGTTGCAGAAATGGAACTTTATATAAATAATGCAAAAAATTAAATGGATTAGCGAAGTCTATACTAATTCACGAAGTTTCTTTACTGGTATTACTTTTTACTTTTTATGGAATTGTTCTCATGTACAAAATGTTGCCAACATTGAACGAAAGTTTTCTCTCCTTTATAAAAGCTATTGTTGCGATGTGTATAGGTTTGGAAAATAATATTCAGTTTTTCGAAAAGAAAATGGTTTTAATTAGTAAAAGTATCAACAATTAGGATAAAGTATTATTTTTTAAATAGTTATTTTGGTTATCATAGTAAATCTTAACTCCACCTTGTGTGCATTCATTTTGCGTGTATCCACTGCAGCCTGGAAAATTGCACCTCATTCGTGTATCTATCTATCCAAATTGCTCAGCCTTCAAATTAGTCTAGCCTCACATTTTTTACGGAATATGTTGAACTGGACCTTTCTTTATTTTGAATGATGCATTTAACAACACTTCGACGCTGTATGCGGTTCGTTGTCCTGTACTTGCATAAAGTCTCTTCTATTCACCAGAACTAAGAGTTTTACTATTGCTACCATTATTCTCAGCACTTATTCATCGGCATAAAAGCCATGAAATTTACATAGCCATGTCCAGGAAATGACGAAAATTCCAAATATACCGACGTTTACTATGGAGTCTAATTTGGTAGTAGCCCATAACACAATCTAATAAGTCGACATCGCCATTTGTTGATTATATTCTACTATAACGTAACGACGTTCAATAGAAATATATTGCTTTCCAGACTTGTCACGCCTTCTAACTACAGATGTTGGACTTTTTTCTGTAAATCTGGATGTTAGAGTAACAACTTTTATATATCTCCAAGCCACCACAGCCACGTCAACTCCATTGCTTTTAACGACCTGTTCATTTGATGCACCGCACGATTCTTTCTTAACGGTTTCCCATCTGGCAGTTGCACTTAGGAATACGGTTTTTTCTTATAGTGCCTTAAGCCAGAATACGATGTACGGCTGAATAAGTATTCATATACGTGTTCATATGGTAAAGAAGTGTAATAATCGTCGAAAAATAGCCAGTAGTTTTGATTGGTAGAAGCACCACGTGAAAGCCGATCTATCACATTAGAAGATGTGCCTAGCTCAAACTCGTCATCTGCGCATCTGTTTTCCTGGCACTATACACTTCAAATTTATATCCCTACCCATATACACCATATATTACAAAAAGTTTAAAGCCCCATTTATGGAGTTTGTCCAGTAAATATGATTTCAGAGCATTTCGAGCTTTCGATAATAACATTTATTGGGGGATTCATGGGTAACTTTCTCGAAGTTGCGATTAAGTTACTATATCAATGGACGGATTTTACATAATCGATTGGAATCAACGTAGTTATATGGTAACACTGTACTATTATCATTGAAATGTAAGAATTGCCTAAGCTGTTTGAATTGTTTCGACGGCATGGGTTCTTCTATCGGTTTAAGCTTATATTTTCTGATCAATACATTTTAATGATCGGCATGCAAGCTATCGACATATAATAGACAATACTAATAGTATTGTGTATTATATATCTTGGCTGGTTACATTTATAGGTTTACTAACATATTTCTGGATAGAGTATAAATTAGTCTGATCTCTTATAAGGTCGATTAAGTCTTCAGTAAACAAATATCTTAAATAGGTACTTCTGACGGCAAAGCTTCTAATATTAAAATACTTGAAAAGGGTATTTCTGACGGTAAAGCTTCAGATCCACAAAAACGTAGTTGGTCATCATTAAAGTTTAGTCTTCTTGTTTTCCATTTGATATTGGTCCATGGCATACGTTTAGATGTACTTGGACCCCGGATCCTTGAAGGCCAGAAGACTGCCATTTCGATCCGCTGCAGTAATACTAGATTGAGTATTAATAAACGTAGCTATTAGGGTGCTGATGGTAGGCTAAACTTTACTTTCTAAGTCAGTTGGTACCTCTAATTCTTCATGAGAACTTTCGTAATCATTTGTTTGTAAATTATATGTCGTATCCGCGACCTCGTCGTCATCTGAAAAATCTAGGCCATCTTTATTGATTTTTCATTCCGCGAATATAGCATCCAGGTCTTCGGTAGTCATATTACGCAAATTACGACTCATTTTGAACCTGAAAGAAAAATTTAATGTGAATAAACAGTTTTAAAAATTGATCACAATAAGCGAAATGTTGCATACCTACATCAAAGCAAAATCATTCAATCAGGCAAAATAATTGATATTCAAATGAAACTACACTACCTATTGAAAATCACCAACTTACCTTTTCCCTTTACCTTTTCCCAATAGCCAAGTGATGGATTCATATTCAAACGATGCGAACCGGTCTGTAGAAGTTCATCACTTCAATAAAAAACAATTCAAATGTCGCCATCTAGTTAATGAAATTGTTACTAAATCGTCAGTTGTTTTATAACCGATGTACAGCATGGAATAAAGTCGATCTATCCACTTTTGTTATATTTTACATGAATCGTAACGGTATGTACTCTCCTTAATTATCAAAAATATGAATAATCCAAATACCAATTAACTTGCTATTCATATAACTAACATAACTTAATATTATCTTATTACAAGTCATTAAATTCAAACCAACTCAGCAAAGTGAAATGAAAAAAGCTACTTTGCTGAATAAATAAATTTCCTATATAAAAATAAATTCTTAAAGATAAAAAGCATTGCAGAAAAGCTTCACGTGATAATCTGTATGTCCGGTTTTGATAATATTTTGATACACCTTATGTGACCGGATATATTGTATTTCTCTTGTTGTGCCTTTTAAAAATTATGCTATCCTCGCCTTTTATTTGAATTTAATCACAAGGTATTTTTTTTGTATCCTACTACCTTTTCATTTCAGACATAATATTCTTTTAAGTCTATTTATATACATTTTTATTGAATTTAACAGAAACATATTTTTCTATATCAAAATAAAAAAAAGAGATACTAGTTTAATACGATATACTTTTTATTTGGGATATTTTTTAAAAGTTGTGAGAAGGTACTTTTGCAATTTAAATTTAATCGCAAGATAATTTTCCTTACCAAATAATTAGAGCAATATATTTTATTCAAAATATGCAAAACATTATTTTTTTTAAATTGAAGTTAAAATTATTTTACTATTGATTAAATTTGTAAAGGTAACACCTTGACAAAGAGCAGCGTTTTTTTAAACATCAGTAGTACTGATTAAAAAGCAACAATATTTTACAAACATTATTAATTGGGCATGTCATTTTCTTCAATTTTAATTTCTTATTTCATCCCTACCGATCTATATTTTAGATGACTTTTCAAACTTCTGTTCAATCGTGTAATGTTATCTATGCATAAATTTCCTCAACTGATAAATGATAGTGTTTAATACCTAAAATTTATATTAATGTATATAATTAATATGCCTAAAACTGTATTGCTAATTTCATAAGAGGTATCGTGCTAAGTTCATCGGTAGAAACGAAATCGCCACACTGCGTTGTGAGTCTATTTATCGCTCTCATCAGAAAAGCGCACCTAAGATAGTTGAGAAAGCTTTCAGCATTAATATCCAAATATATTGTATTTACGCTTTGGAATCCTTATAGAATATTTACAGAAAGACCTGCGTATCCACAACGTTGGCCCCGATGCGGCTGATTTGACAGCTTCTTCATTTATTTCTACAAGATAATTTAAACCACCCCGTAGGTCAAATATCATTGGGTAATATACGTAAATAATATTATTAAAAGAAGAGTAAGGAATGTTCTCCCTATCATATCGCTACCTATATTTTAAGGCAATTGACGTTAATAATTTCAGCTGCCACCATTATGAGTAAGCGTATAGAATTATTAAGAAAAGTTACCATAAACGCCAAAAATAAAGTAGGAAACATTAATCATACATCATAAAAAATTAAAACATTAAACATTTTGACCTAAAATCGTGTAAGTGTATGTTGCAACTTTGCATGATTTTGGATCCTATTTCCCTTAGCTACTTTTTATATAAATAAATTACAATGACGTTTTATTGACAACACCAATAGAAAAATATTAATAATACAAATTATAATAATACATTATAAATAAACAAATACTACTCCTAAAATAACAATATTCATAAAAATATTAGGAGAACTAAACAAAATCAGAGATAAACAAATTAAATAAACTCAGTAATTAATGTAAATGTAAGAAGTGAATGTGAAATGTATTTTCTTGAATAAATTTTGCAATCTTACTTAATATTGCCTAAAATACAAGAAATATTCATATTTAACATAAAATTCATGGCTTAGTAATTCCGTTAGTAAAGTAATTGTTCTTCCGTAAATATTCTCCTGCGCATGTTTTAATTGAAAATTTTTTTAAATCATGGCAATATATATATATATATATATATATATATATATATATGTATGTATGTGTATATATATATATACATATATATATATATATATATATATATATATATATATATATATATATATATGGAAGACAAATTAATCCAGAGGCCTATTTTTAACTAACTCTCTATGAGCTACGCTGGAAATACCAGGAAATTCTGTTAAATCGTCGTAATATTAATAACAGGGAATGGAGCATGGCTTTGAATGGGTTTCGCAATATTACGTCTCTTATCTGAAGACTTTGAAGTACCGAGACAAATAAGAGAGGAAACTAATAGTAATACTTGTCGTCCTTGTATTCTACATGCTCATATTACCTTTTATTATTTGTGAATATGATATTATATATTTACCGAATTATAATGAACCGCTCTCTTATAAGGTTTGACATTTTATGAGATACGTAATGTAATACAGCCAAGGTCTCAAATAATTTACACTAAGACTTACCAAATTTATCATTATATTAAATGTTCGAAGCAACTATTTATGTGGAACATGAAGAACCATATTTGATGTGTGTTTTTGAAAGAAAATATGGTACAATAATTTTGAAGCAAAAACTCTGCAAACAATGATAAAGGCCTGTAATATTTATATTTGAGATACTTATTCCTCTTCTGTCAGTCATTTATCTATTTCTACAAATACTCTTAATTTTTAAAATATTCGCTGATACTTATTAACTATGTTGGTTTTTAATTTTTGCTTTCATTCATGTATTTCTTGCGATTAAGCACTAAAAGATTGTTTTCATTTTTAGTATCACATTTTTTTCCATCTAGTTCTGTTCTTAAATTTTGTAGGCCAAATTTTTGATAATAGCATTACAATTAAATTTTCCCTTTTCTATACTTTACACAAAGCTTTAAATTTATTTAAAATAGAAACGGTTATATGATCAGGAACATGTAGGACAAAAAACAGAAGTACATTATATTTTCTACTTATGAATATTCATCTCAAATAATGTAACTCGACCTGTAATGTCAACTAATGTAACTTAACTCGACTGTAACTGACTATTCGTATTAAAGAAATATTAAAATAGAAATGACAAAAACTTTTCAGAATAAGCATGTTTATCTTGTACATATTGACGTTTAGAAATATTTTTATTTCTAGTATCAGATGATTTTAGAAAATGCTAAGTTATTCAAATAAATTTATTGGTTGGTATTTGATAACCTTGAAACGTCTACGTCAATTTTTGCTTTTTATTCTTGTGGCCATTTACAATTTATAGCAAAATAAGAAATAAAATGAGTAAGTTTATAATGATATTTATTGTCATAATTTGCGCATTACCTCTTGCATTTGAAAATGAAAATAATTTTGAATTTGAAATTAAATCTTATTTAATTGTGAATAATGTCTAAATATATTCAATATTCGAATTAATCTTCTTAAATTCTTGTTTAGATACTATTTATTTCAAGTTCTTTAATATAACTTAGTCTCCAATAGACTAATAGCTTAGTCGCAAAGAGAAAACATCTATGACAAAGTACCCACCAACGTTCACTATTATATATAGTAAAATAATCTCACTCCTTTTTTGACCTTAGCCTAGTCGGGTGAAAAAAATAATAAATACTCACTTTTAGTTGGGGCTTGATTCACAAAGATTTTATAACCATGTAAAAAATTTTTGTCTGAAGTAGTAACGTTTTCATCTCAAGACCTTAATATATATATATATATATATATATATATATATATATATGTATATGTAAATATATATATACATATATATATATATATATATATATGTATATATATATGTATATATATATATATATATATATATATATATATATATATACAGGGCAGATTTGAATGTTTGAAAAATTGTAAATAAAAACTACACCTCTAATACAAAGTATGTTTATTTTAGCTTTATAACAACAAATGCGGATTTCATTTTTTAAAAACCACGTTTTGCCAAATGGCGGCCATCGAGTCTGACACACTCTTCGAGTCTAGCACGCATGTTCTCAAAAACGCGTTTGCAGAGTGACTGGGGTATCCTACTGACTTCGGCTCGAATATTTTCTTTAAGTTGTGTCACAGTGCTCGGATTTATTTTGTAAACAACGGATTTTAAGTATCCCCATAAGAAAAAGTCACATGGGCTTAAATCGGGTGACCTAGGTGACCACGGTACGGTACCGTTTCAGGATATGTTTTTTTCTGGAAATAACTGCGCACTGCATTCATGGATACATTAGCAGTGTGAGCTGTGGCCCCGTCCTGCTGGAACCATGTGTTTTGGTTGAAGGATGGACTATTCTGTAGTTCTACTCTGAAAAAGTTATTTAACATCTGGGCATATCTCTCCGAATTCACAGTTACAGTTTGGCCACGTTGATTTTCAAAGAAATAAGACCCTATGATTGCAGATGCAGACATGGCACACCAGACTTTTACTTTAGGCTTATGTAAAGGCTCTTGATGCATTTGTCTTGGGTTGTGGACATCCCAGTAACGAAAGTTCTGCTTATTCACATATCCTCCAATGTGAAAGTGAGCTTCATCACTAAAGAATATGTTGCCCATCCGGGTAGCAGTACGAAATCTCAACAACATCACCTCCGCGTAAGTTTGAATTAATTCAAAGTCAGAATCGTGTAAATCTTGAACAATTTGAATTTTATATGGATGGAACTTGAGCTTTTTTTGCATTATTACCTGTACAGTTGATTTCGGAATTCCCAATATCAATGAACGTGTACACAGTGATAAACGGGGATTTTCAACGACAGAAACCATAACACGCTCGACATTTTCATCCGTGGCTACCAATGGTGTAGGTCCTGGCCTGGGCCTATTTAATGTTGATCATGTAGCTCTGAACCTTGCTACCCATGACTGCATGAGGTTGTTCGATGGTCCATCACGTAATCGACGAATACTGTAACGATTATTAAATCGACGGCGTGCTACAGACAGCGAAAATCCACTCGAAATGTACGCCTCGACGGCAAAAGCGCGGTGCTCTCCACTCCACTGTTCCATGGCTACTAAAACATCCGCACCGCTTGCGCTTCTAACGACGCCCCCCGCGCCCCTCCTAAAAATCTGCCACTGGACGTCCTGTATATATATATATATACACCAAAAAAAAAAAAATATATATATATATATAGTATCCTTAACCCTTAATTGTCTGCAAAGTACCATTAACGCAAACGTTAAGGGTGAAAGTAGCTTCAACATTAATTTGAGTCTACAGAAAAAGTATCGACAATTTGTATCCAAAAGTCTTAGCCAGACATCTTACTGAGTGCTAATAATTGGATTTCAAGTCACTCAGTGAAAATGACTAGTTTTTGAGTTCTTTTCTAAAAAACATGCATTCCGAAAGAAGGTGACTAGACTTCTATTTAATCCTTAGACAAAATTTTACCAAAACAATATAAAATATGCAAACAGTATTTCGTTTATAAGATTATTAAATAAATCCTTCAACGCAATTATACAAAACCATTCAGAATATTTTATTTTATTCATCTGTTTCACGTATAGATTAACCAGCTGGGCTATTTTAAATGGAACGACCGTGGTGAAAACCTCGTTGTAAACAAATATTCAGTCCAACCAATAACCCACTAATTGCTGGATTAAATATTTATATGATAGAATACGATCATAATTTATTTTACGTTAGTTACAGGGTAAATACAAATATGAACAGTGATTAGTATTTAGATTCTTTTAAAAAATTAAGTACATAATCACTACTTAATTAATATAAAAAATCTATATGTGCTTTTTTCAATTTTTCTACGGAATCCAAATTACTGCGTAATGTAGGTGACGTTTTTAATTACCCATAATTTCAGCATATGCTCACCCAACTAACCTTTAGTCTTATTCTTGGATCTGATTTAGTGATTACAACGCGTCAGGGCCCGCGTGCGTCCATTTCAATCGCTTAAAATATATATTTGAAATATTAGTTTATTCGAATGGTAATAAATTTAATATTAATACGATACTTTCAGACAACTAAGTATAAACATATACATGTGAACGCACTAATATAAATACCATTTTTATATTGTCACATATGGGATATTCATTTATATATTACAATACTGATATAAAAAAGCACTGATTTCCACACGCCCTCACGCCCACGCATGCTCACATTAGTAGTTCGATCGGACACGTCTAATTTTTTAGTGAGGTTCTGGTCGTATCACCATGCAGAAGTTAGTTTCTAACTATCCTGTTTAAAACGCGAAGTGTTGTATCGCGTGCCACCGACATGTCTTTGATTATTTCATTGTATAATTTTTATTTGTATATATATATATATATATATATATATATATATATATATATGTATATATATATATATATTATATTTTTTTTTTATATATGTTAATGTATAAAAAAAAATATTCCTATGAATTGCAAATTTCCATAATTTGTTATATTAAATATATAAAAGTTTGTCGGTGCGAAACACAGGCGAAAATTAGCATACATTCAAAAATCTTACATTACAAAGTACAATGTTACACGTAAACTCAAATAGTCTTTCCATTACTTTAGATATAAGGATATATACTAGCTTTAAAACAAAATAAATTACCAGGATTGTAAAGGTGATAAAATGTGTTGTCTCAAATTCGAATATTTCCTTTAATATCACTGAAAACAAACCTTTGTGAAAGTGTTTGTCGCAATAATCAGAATATATTGTTGCAACATAATATTCTTGCTCTCTTTGTCTTTCTACACTTTAATATTACCTGAAATAAGAGGTGAATATTGGCACAGTAAACTGCACGTATTTGTCCGCAAATAACGTATTTTAATAATAAGGCTTAGAGCAGCTTTACCTAAAACCATATGCGCACAAGGTCTTCTTAAATAAAAGCAATACATTTTCAAATAAAAAGTTACACTGAAATATGAACAAAAATTTGGGTAGATATAAAGCGAATAATTGTTATAGGCAGTGCCTACATTTAAACACAATATATATATATATATATATATATATATATATATATATATATATATATATATATATGTATATATATATATATATATATATATATATGTATATATATATATATACATATATATATATATATATATATATATATAACAGTTAAAATGTTTACACAGGAAAACATTCTAAAAATAAAAGATAAGAGAAGTTTATTAACAATTAATGAAGCACATTTATTTCTGTTATACTTTTATACTTAACCCATTCCTTCCCGCTGTCCTATTTTTAGGACACTAAATTTGAATTCGTTTCACCAGTTTATATTTTTCTTTTCTTTCGTTTCTAACCAAATTTGTATTTGTACCGCATACAACATTATGGACATGCTCAGATGACAAGCGCATAGTGGACGTAAAATGTTTGTGTAGTGTACACATAGCGCGCGTTTTTCAGGCGTTGAACGCGTGTTATCACAGTTCAGTTCGAGTTCTATATTTGCAGTAGGTGGACGTAGAAAAAATTTATATGTATATATTTTCCTAATAATTCCACGTTTTCGTATTCATAAACATAGACCGTTCTGGACTTTATAAAATAACCGAACGAATCCCACAATCATGTCGCACCGCATCGAAAACGCTCGCTCATCTGAACAGCAGCACGGAAATCCTATGATCTAAAAATGCACGTCAAGGCGATTGAACGCTTACTAACACGAGTCAGACGTTAGTGCAGCATCGGAAGTGCATTTACATAAAACGCGAGTTAACATATGAACGCCTTGAATAAAATTCATGTAGTTTTAAACTCGCGTTAATTAAACGCTCGCTTAACGCTTGTCATCTGAACATGGTCTAAATATCATGTATCACCATTTACATCAAACTATACCAACACCGACACCGAATGGAATACTTATTTAACCTTACAATATAAACTGCGGGATTGTATTTATTATTTCCTACTTGCAGGTATTTGATTCAACCGATACGGAACTAAATTCATTTACTTAAGTGTATTGAATTGGTTTCTACATTACTTTCCTACAATATTACATTTTGTGGGAGCAATTTTGGTTTAAGCAAATTGATAAAAACCATGAGACATTTTATGTCCACAAGCAATATTATCAGTATCAACTATAAAAATAATAAATTTAACCATTTGATCTAAATAGTTGTGTATGCATATTTTCTCATAACAATAAACATGCCAAATCGGTGTAGAACTTAGAAATTCGGAAATTAGCGGTGTATGGTCATGAATGATGCTAACGAAATGGTTTAATTACGAAAGTATCTCGAAAGATCTCGATTATAGTTATTACCGATTATTAATTTATATTTTATATATATATATATATATATATATATATATATTATATATTTTATATTTATATATATATATATATATATATATATATATATATATATATATATAATTATATTTAATAATCTACTAATTCAATACACTTAGTAATGAATTAGTACCTACAAATACTAACGGACGAATTCCAGTGCACGTTTGATAGAATATGCTTTACCGTTTAAGTGAACGGTATAGTGCAATACTTGATGAGTACGTGAAACGTAAACTAATTTTATTTTAATTTATTTTACTGTACAAGAGCTTAGAAGACACGTTACGGCCTTGAATGAAATATTGAAATGTGGAATGAATATAGTTCGAGTAAATTAATAATAGTAGACTTAGAATGATTAGTCAAAATCAGTCGTTATTGTTACTACTCGTTATTGAATGTGAGAATCATTTGATTTTTAACTTTAATATCCATTATTAAAAAGTCTCGTGAATAAAACATTTGATTACTGATATTATTCAGGATCGATCATGTGAATATATTACTAATTTTAATTTTCGCTGGCATAAGAAAATCACGAAAAACTTAAAAAAAATTAAATTCGGAACAATCCTTAAAATTTTCCCGTAAATTTTAGGTAAATTTCTAGTGGGTTATTGGAAATTTACCTGTTTCTTTCATAATTTTTACTTTTGCAGTTTCGAAGGTGGGGAGGATGTGACATATATTTCTGATATGTTCAACAACATACTAGAACTGTTTTTTATAAAATGCCGAAAAAAATACTTTCTGAATCCTTATAATGTTCTCTTTCAGTCGATATTTCGGTAAATGAAATAAAAATACTGGCGCCTTGTTTGCCCTCTCGAAAAATTTTCCTATAATTATTTTTGCTTGTCAACTGTTATTAAAGATATTTCAAATTTAATGTATTTTCACATTTCGCGGAATTTCAAGTTTATATGACAAGCTTTTTTTAGAAAAATATTTACGGACCATTTTATCAATACCTTTAGAACTAGCTGCTGTAAATTGCTTAAATAAATAATTTTAGTTATAATTTTTCAATTAGTATCCAGCACAATGAAAAAAATCGAGGTTTTCTTTTTTGTATGTTTTATTTGTCTCCTCCAAAACTTTAATACGAATATTTTGAGGCTAAATTTTGGAAAACATGAAGGTTAATATGCTTTATTGCCATACCAAATTCTATGACAAACGGTTTCTGATAAAAACAACTCCGACAGATAAACAGACGGAGTGAACGTGAGTTACTTTACAACTGTTTGTTTTTTTTATATGTAAGGTACAGAAACCTGAAAAAATTTTCGTTTTTCAAAAATCATTTTTGTTAAGCATGTCATTTTAAAAATATTGAGTTTTTGTCAATGGTTTTATAAATATATTGACATTATGTATTCAATTCAGGTTACCATTTAAGTCAATATTACTTATATATTTGGATACCTAGGCTTGCAACTACCCTATTCTAACATGAGATGATAATTGCAAAAACAGTCGGTCTGCCTGTTTAGTATTTAAACGACACCAAATAAAAGAATATATATGGTCAAAACTGTTTCGAATAGTGATTTATACAATACTAACTATATCTATGACTTCATTCGCGCCTAATTAGAAAAAAAAGATGAATATAACAATGTGTGACAGAACAAAGTGTGTACAGAATGGATAATTTTTTTTTATATAATACCCCTTTGCTTTTTCAAATACGTTTTTTTTGACAAAAGTATAAAAAGCGTTTAAAAGAAACAAAAAGAATATCATAAATTTAAATTGATTCTTAAGTAGATATTAGAGATTTTTCTTCAATGATTGCCGCCATACCTAAAGAATGTTAAGACGATATTAATAATAACATTTTTTGTGTTTGCTTTATAAAAAATTCAAAAGGAAATAGCCAAAGTACATCACATAACAGTTTTTTGCTAAAAATTAATTTTTTTCTAATATATTTAGCTTATAAATTTCATTAACCTACTTTTATGTTCTTTTAAGGTTCAGCACCTCAAAAGAAATGCGGGATATCGGTCATTCATAGGCAAAATTCTCAGAAACCTCTTAACTTTGAAGCTTGAAAATTGGCATAACCATAACCCGTAGATGCCTCAATAAAAAGCTAAAACTTAAAAAATATTCATTAAAATATTTTAGGTTACCAAATTTTGTACACGAAAAAAAATTGTTTGAATCCCATTTATACTGTCGTAGCGTAAGAGCTAGTAGTGGTCTCAAATATATTTTCTTAATTATTATAACTTTAGACATACATTGAAAATTATGCAAAAAAATATGTTAATCCCCTTATTTCGGAAATTACTCCACCTAACAATGGTGAAAAATATGAGTTATTAAAAGCCCAGGCAAAAGTTGTGGGAAATTTATATTTTTTGCTAGCTAATATTTAAAATATTCATATAAGAATTAAAGAGAAGGGCAAATGAAAGTCCTAAAAAGATTTTTATATGGGATATCATTTGAAAGGACTTATTTTGAAGAATATAATTTTTTTTATGTTATACGCATATTTTTGAAATATGCATAATATTTTTACGCCTGTGAGACGTGCTGTGGGCAATATATTTAGGTTGTGAAAAATTAATATTGTAAACAGTTTAATAAGAATACTTTGTATCCTTAAATGTTTGTAAGCACGTAAATGCATACGGATCCCTCGTAATGTGAATTAGATTTTTCGATACAAGTTAGATAACTAATTTTACAACCTATCTTGAATTTAGTAAATCCATTATTTTTTTTTACCGTACCATACACATATTGGTTAGGCGCTAAATAAACTGAGTTGTTTTATTATTTTATTAATATTAATAATGTTTAATTTTCTTAATGGTTCTTTTAAGCGATTTAATTTTTAATGGTTTAATTAATATTACTTTTACATATCTTCTCTTATTTATTAAATTTAATGCATTATCTGTATGTTTTTGCCGCCTGAAAACCTCAGAGATGGTGCCACGTATATGGTTTCAAAATATAAACTTTACCGTGATTCATTAACTTGCTTTTTAGAAATCGCTCTAGTACCTTAACTTAGGTTTGCAAAGAATAAAAGAAGTAAGCAGCAAGAGATAACAAGTGAGTTCAGAAGTCGAAGGAACTCAAGGTGTCGCGATAGGCCGGAAATGTCATGGCGACGGTTTTTTCGAACACGGATGGATGTCCTCTGTGTTCCAAACGGAGGATACAATGCATGGAGTCACTCATCACCGTTCGTAAGAGTGTTCCTATGACCGCCTGATTCACCCAATTTGTGAAATTTTGGAATATATATATATATATATATATATATATATATATATATATATATATATATGTATGTACATATATATAAATATTACCATAAACACATGAGTAATCTACAGTCTACAAGAAGATGTGTATCTTGCATTAGAAGATTTAAAATAACGCATTAAGTTTAAAATGTTTTAAACAAAACGTATTATACATAAAATAAAGTATGCCACACTAAAATATTACAAAGTATTTGAATTGCAAAGCAGATCCAATTTACTTACTGAAATTTAAATATTCCGCTTAGTTTCATTGGAATCAGGCTTATTTATTAAAATGTTGATCGTAATAATCAGAATATATTCTTGCTTTCTCCATCTCCATTTTCGTTACTCAATTTAAGATTGTGTATAAAGTTTAATCATATAATGGATACGATGCGAACATTGACACAGATATTCTGCCCATTTTTCTCTAATATTTCTTTTAAAAATATATTTCAAAAACTTGAATTTCGAGTAGTTTCGTATAAAATCATATAATTTTATACAAACGCATAATTTCTTCCTTTGAGAGAAATATTATAGAAATATTGAGAGAATGAAAGGGAAGATATCAAGAAAATAATTGGCATAGTTAGTGTCATAAGTATACCGAAATGATATTGTCTTGAGAATTACTGACCCATTTACAATTTATCAAAAGTTAGCAAATATTAGTCCATATCGTAATCAGTAATATAACTGATTAGCTATACATTAAACATTTTAAAAAAAGGTAAAAATTTTCTAATGCTAAATTATTAAGGGTTAATAAACCGTATTAATTTCTTTAATAACTTGTACACAATAAACAAGTATAAGAAATTAATTAAACAGAGGATGAAAGCGGAAGAAGTAAATAAAAAAAATGAAACACCTAACAGCTGGTAGTATAATTTCAATTATAAACAAATGGGTTCCCCATATATTTATAACACACGCGGTGAAATGAAGATATGTAAATATTACTGGAAATTAATAAAGAACTACTAGTTTTACATTAGTTTTACACATATTAGAACTAATTTCCAAAATAATTTGTATTTTTTGTTTAAGACAATTTTTTGATATTGGATGGGCAGAAATAATTCAAACCCATATTAATACTGATATTGCTATATATTTTATTTCGGACATTTATTCTCTAATTTTCTATACGTAACATTAAATCACCGTTTACATCATTAAATCGCCGTTTACATCATTAAATCACCGTTTACATCATTAAATCGCCGTTTACATCATTAAATCACCGTTTACATCATTAAATCGCCGTGTACGTCAACCAACCTCAAAATTACTGCTAAATTGATTTTTTATTTACCCTTACAATGCAGGCACGTTGTGTTATTTACGAGTATGACGGTACTAGATTGTATTTGCTACTTCCTAGTAGATTCATCCAATACGAAACCCAATTCATCCAATTCGCTTAAGTATAGTGAATTGGTTTTCATGTTTTTCCTATAATATTAAATTTGCTGAGAATTATGTGTTATTTTTGAAAATTGAAAAATTTTTGTGTTTAGAGAAAATATGGCTTAGAAATATCAGTAATCTTTTAAAAAATTAAAACTAAAAATGACAATCCAAAGTAACTATCAAAGAAAAATTATCAATATAAGACATTTTAAATTGTATTAACATAGTCTACATATGATATTCGTATAGGATATTAATACAATTAAATGTTGATAATTACGAATGAATAAAAATGGAATCTTGATTGTGATAATTAACATTTACTAATTAATGATTAACAAATACCAAAGAATGAATGACGGTGTAGGTTTGATAGAAAACATATTACCGACATAAGGAAGGAAACAATGTGACACTGGATGAGAGTATATGATAAAAACAAATGCTATTTTGTTTTATTCTTCTGTACGAGCGCCTAGATATCACTGTATAGTTTTGAGTCAAACATAAAATTGTTTAATTGTTGCAGGTTGATTATTTGAATAATACTTGTCTTGGACTTGCATAGTAAGTGTTAATTACTATTGCTAATCGTTAGATTATAAACATAATTCCATTACTCATTTTTTATTCTATTATCGAAATTCCTGTCATAATCGTTCATCAGTAATATAGACTTTGAAATATATATATAGTACACTCTACACATTTCTACTAAATTAGTTACAAATATTAATACTGCTTTTTTTACCTAGTATATTTATTTTAACTTACTAAGTATATTCATAGGCGCAAAACATTCGTAAATAACTCAAAAGCTAGGGAATTTAGAATCATCGTTAATGTTTTTTTGTAAATTTTAAATGTTCTTTTGGTAATATTGCTTTTTCATAAATTTACCTTTTGCAATTTTTTTTGGATAGATAGAAAATTATATATACGTAATATAGAGAGAATATATTCTTAACAAAATCTCTAGAATGACGTTTCACAAATTGTTGAAAAAAATCGCTTTGGAAATTTTTTCATTAATATTCCAAACAAAACATGAAATAAAAAAAATCCGGATATTTTATTCGATAGCTTGAAATTTTTATGTTTAGCAAGATTAATTTGAATTAATATCTTTTATTGTATAGACAAATGTTAAGTTTCCACGTTAAATTATTTTTTTTTTAATTATTGTGATCATTTTCAGTAATATCTCCAGACCTAACTTTTATAGATTTCATTATTAAATAAATAATTTTAATATCCATGTGAATCTGAAATGTGAAAATTGACTTAATATTACATTAAAAAATTTTAGTAATAAAAATGATAATGGAAACAGGTATGTAACTATTTATGAGTATCAAATTTTGAAATAAATGCATATTACTTCCGTCTCTTGATCTAATTTAAAGTTATATTTTCCTATAATAGTCAAGAGTAATCCTTTTTAAATTACCGTAACTAATATCATAAACGCGACATTAGTTTTTTTTATTATTCCAAAATTCCTAGCTCATTTTTAGCCGATTTTTATGAATTTTACATACATACCTTCCTTTTTCTGAAGAAAAATATTGCCAATGCAGTACTTATTATTTTATTTAAGGTTCAGGTCTTCGATTTTCTTCGGTTCCTCGAGTTCTTGTATTACGTAATATTCAAATTAATCTTCTTTTCTTGCAAAATTTAATTATTAATAAAAAATATTACGTTGTTATTAATATATTCTCCATTTTTAACATCATTTGTTAAAAATGGAATTACAAATAATACAATTGGCTAATCCGAATTATCTGGATCTACCCTAAAAATATTTCGACATTCGTTGATAGGGGGTTGAATTAAACCGTCTTAAATATTCTTAAATACTGAAATACATGTAAATATGGTGCATAAAATATGGTTAAATCTATTTTTTCATTCCCATAATTTATGGTCCTATTAATTTTGAATAAGATACTCACAAAAAAATAAATTACATTTCAAATAAACCTGGCAGATTTTCGGGTTTTACAGAGCCAGCATTACTCGAGGCGTTAAAAAGAAACGTGATTTTATGCATTGCGTTCTATGTTGTTTATAAACAAATATTATAAATAGTTAGAATATATTTTCAATACAAAGATTTTTTACCTTTTTTATTTTAAAGTTTATCCTTTAATTGCAATTACCACACAATTTCATTTTTAATTTCCCATAATTTCTCTGAGCGAAGCCGGGTACCCCAGCTAGTATATATATATATATATATATATATATATATACATATATATATATATATACACACACACACACACACACACATATATATATATATATATATATATATATAAATTAATTTTTAATATTTCTATACCCTATGTATTATCATTTATTTAATTGGTAAATGAACTATGCATATTCTGCATATTTCACGTATAGCATTTGATTTAATTTGTCATTTTTTTAATCTTCACTTCAGCCACATAATCATCTTTTCACAAATGCTTATCTCAAATTGATAAAACAGGCAGAGTCGTACGAATTGTTCGATATTTTGAGACTTATGATTATTAGGCTATGAGGTTGACGCACTCTTTCATGTTGATAGATAGACGTTATAAGGAGTATGCAACATGCTATATCAAGCAGTATGAAAAAATATTGATCAAAAATTAAAACAAAGGCTTTACTTTAATAATCAGTATTTAGTTCTCCTCATAAATACCACTGAGAATTCTCACAACGAAAGTAATGCCACACTTTCATTTCTACAATTTGGCTGATTTTTATATAAAATAAACCTAAAGGGTATAAATCCAAAGGAATAAGTACTGAACCTATAATTAATAATTTTCACTCTCTTTTGAATATCAAACATGACCATTTAAATTGTTAAAGGTCATAAGTCATTTAAAGAAATTATATATGGAACATGTTTAAAAAATATCGAAATATATTGTGCACTGTTATATTTACATAAACGTGTTATTATAATGCAAAATGCGGATGTCTGCTTAAAGGCTAATAATTCCGTAATATTTACCTCATTCACAAATTAAAATGGTAAAGCACATGGCTTAAACATTTGACTCTAGCCGTCATTAATCGAACACGATTTGAGCTATTTATACTTCATAATAAAATATTCTGAAACTTTGGCAACAGTTCTATATAAATCTGAAATTCAGAACAGAAAATTCATTAGCCAACCGAACAATTTGCACATTAGTGAAAAAAATTGCTAAATTCAAAAACATTACAACACTGAACACATATGAACAAGGAAGTATCAAGTTAAGTTCTAAATTTCGGCAGAAAGTATGTAAATATAAAATAAAATATGTACTCTATCCTTGAACAGCCATAAAACAGGAAGTTTTCCTCTCAAGGCAAGGAAATAAGTCACAAATATCCATCATTTTCTTCATTAAAGTTTAAAATATTCTATGTAAACCTCGCAAATTTTATGTAAGAAGGATTTCACTTAAAAGCAAAGTTGTTCAAATATTTAAAATATTTGTTGATTTTGTACGTAACTTCTAAAGCCATCTAACAATTTCTTAATGGCGTAAGTTAACAATTATTCTCAAGTAGTCTGCAGACTGTATATAATGTTTATCTGCATAATTGGTATGTTTCTACAGGGAACCAGAAAAAATGACAGGTCGAAAGATTTATGAAGTATATTAATTTTGAAATCCATGTTTACTGGTAGTAAACATGGATTTTACGAAAGTCTTAATTTAGGGTTCCGTAGCCATTGGCAAAAAAGGAACCCTTATAATTCCATCCTGTTTCTCTGTCCGTCTGTTTGTCCGTACGTCACAACAATTTCTCTCAAAGACTCTTGGCACGCTGTAGAATTTATTTGTATTTGGATTGTAATGAAATAGTGAAATTACAAAAAATAATATCACGGGTCGCATTCCGCACATGTAACTCGGGGATGAAAAAAAACTCGGTGCACATAGGCGTGTGTGGTATCGTTACATAGGTTTTGAAAATTATATAGAGGTTCCAAAGTAACCTTCATATTTAAGTCTACAGCTTATGAAATATGCGCTTCTAGTCTTAAAAAGTGTACCCTCCCCCTCTCTCTCTAACTTTTCAACTAACGTGTATAAAACTCTGAAAAAATAAGATAGTAAAACATAAAACAAACTTTCACCCGAAATTGGTTTGAATAAGTTATATTTTCGGTACCGACCACAGCAAAAACTTCGTTTTTACAGTGTCTTTGAGAAATATAAACTTATATAATAAATAGCAGTGTCCCGTAGCACCAAACAATATAAAGAAATATAATTTAATATTGTTTGATGCTACGGGACCCCCTGTGAGCGGTCCGACATGCACTTGGTCAGTTTTTAATACATTATTTTTAAAATTGCCATAATGAAACACAATATTATTTTTCCTTTATAAAACGAATATTAAAATTAAGGACGAATATTTTTTAGTGAATTTTATTGCAGTAAATTTTTTAATCCGCTGTAAAATGCGATTAAGTTGACAGTGGGACTTTGTATATTTAAAAAATTCCTTAGAATTATGTAAAGTTTGTTAAAGAAGGAATTGAAATGAGTGAAAGGACAATTCGTGACTACATGTTAAACCACTGATGAGTTTGTTACAGAATAAATTTAGAAAAATAATTTCTAATACCACAGAACATCTTTTACATGGTGTACCTGTAATAAAATGTCAAAAAATTTTTAAATGTTTTAGTTATTTTAAACGATGAAGTTCTATTTTTCAATTGAATCGAAATTCGTTGTCCAATTGAAGGAGGGAATTTGATTTTTTTATGATTTTTTTTCTTAATTAAAGCTATTCACATAGGAGACTGAAAATGAAGCCTCATTTGCGAAAATTATAAAATTTAATATTAGAAATGCATCGGCCAAAAGTGTTTATTTTAACACAAGTGAATTAAATACTATTTATAAACAGCGAAAAAGCTATAACTTACAGTGTTATCTTATATAATTCAATAGTTACGACAATCTGAATTCCGTTTGATGCAAAGGATGCATTGTTCAACAACCTGGTCTCGTGCAACAATTATTAGAACGCTAAAATGAGGTAAAACAATAATTTTCAATCTATTATTTTAAGCTAGGCCGAAGTGACGGCCTTAAATTTTTTTAACTCTCTTGAATATTCGTTTCAATTTCATTTTTGTAGAGGGGAATGCTTTCTGGCTTCATTGTTTAGATATTGTCGTTATTAAGTCGATCGATACGAATAAAAATTTTATTACGGTTGAAATTTTATAGTAATTTTATTATCATATACACGATTTAAAGAAAATTGGTATGGTCGCTTACATCGTCACAGCACTTTCCGCCGAAATACCATTTAGTAATTTGCAGAAAATTTGTCAAGTGTTTTATTTATATTTATCACATAAAAAATGACTTAGTTTCAATTTTTCATTCCATGTTTCTATTTTGTAATTCTTTAGTATGGAGTGAAACGTTTTATATTAATTATAATGAAAAATGACTTCAAATTCCCATGTCACGTTATATTCAATAAAACCAAACCAAGTAATTTTAAATTTTGGATAATATTTAAAGTCTAAAAAAATTATATAACCATTTTCTAGTGTTGTGATATGAGCTTTTGACATTTTCAACGAATGTTCGGAAATTAATGAAAGTATCTTTTCATTAATGAAAGTATCCCAAATTTTTAATACCATATTTTATACTTGAAAGCAAACAAATAACGCGGTCGCCTTGTTGAAAGATTAAAAATTTCCCAGAAATAATAAACAAAGAACTTATCTACATCATAATACATTAACCCCGACCTGAGTAGAGCGGATATCAAATAATAACAAGCTTGTAGCAAGTAGCTGTTTTAAAAGCTTAGCTATTAAAAGCATTAAACATTATAGCCGGTTTTTTCCAAAGCCCGTCACGCAAAGACCGAATCACCTTTTTCCATTATCTTAACATTTATTGCATAATTGCTTGTCTTCCCCTTACTGTAGTCGAGAAACTGCGCCTGAGGAAATTGGGACGGTATTCAGTATTACTTTCATAATGTTACAAAGGTATCTTAAAGATTCGTGAATTATAAAGGTTTTGTGAGTATGTTTAATGGAAATTATATTAAGCAGATAAAATAAGTAAACGTGAAGGTAGCACTTCATAAATTTATTTATTTTACCTCTGACACTGAGAGATAAAGTATTGATTGCTCAATACGTAAACTATGAGAATATTTATATTAAAATTTGTTAGAAGAAATTTTCTTCTGGGCCTTTTTTCAATTTTCAATATTTCTTGCCATTCAATAATTTTGGCAATTACAAATATTATCTTATCTGGTCGTAAATGTTGTCCACCGAATATATGTCGGTAATGTTGTCCACCGAATATATGAAGCACTTTAGCTTCTATCAGCTAGAGGTTTAGAAAAAACTTAAGTCGTTACTGTGGTGGAGTTGGTTGATGTTAAGGCATTTGGACTTTGACAACGCAAAGATCCGGTTTCGATTTCCGGTAGCTCGTCGAGCGAGGCTAGGCTAGTGTCCTGTTTGGCTGTAAGAGATCGCTCTTATAGCAATACATTAATATATACATACATATTCATACAGGCGCGTATATATGTGTTTGCGTATGTGTATATATATTAAAAACTGCAATTTAATACTTTGTTCAATCAAATAATTTGTTAAAGAAATCGTTTTTCAATCATGTGTGAATTCTTTTTTTTAAAAGTAAATAAATGTAAAAATAGTGTTGCATGATAATTTCCCGTTTGCGCGAATTTAATATGAATACTCTATAATCACAGTAGGTGTTAAAGTATTAAATTCTGATCAAAATTTATTGATCAATTTGCAAGTGTAATAAGCATTCAATGCTGTCAGCACATCATTTACAGAATTAATAGTGATATACTCCGAATATGCGCCGCGCTGCTCTCGAATCTGGATGTTAACCGTCGCCGAAGGCTCCAATGCCATATCAGAGATCTTATGTACGAAATTGAGTCATTTTGACTACGCAAAGCTTTTAAAGCTTTTACAAGCTTTTAAAGCTTTGAAAAACGCGTTGAAGAAATAATTTTTTGTTTGCAAACTTTTTTCTAAAAGCCACGGTTAGATTGAAAAAAGCAATTAAATTGTTTATAATAATTAAACACGCTAGAATTTCCCAATTTTTATATTAGTTCAGTCTCCACCTAATTTCGTTTTCGAAGGGATTGTTTTGTTGATAAAGCTAGCGGACAGTAAATTTTAAACGTTTTTTCGGAAATGAAAAGGATGAAGATAAATAAAAAAGAAATTCTTACTCCGTGAAATGTGGTGCTTTTAAATAGCTCTTTCAAAAGGCAACAAAATTTAAACTAAATAATTATATATCTTCAGTTAATTCCTTCCACACCCGTCATTAAGGCGTCATTATACCCTTCTTGATTTCTAAAACATTGTTTCATAAAAATTTCAAAAACTACTAAAATGTAGCTAAATAATTACTGTGAACGAAAATTGTAGAGAGATACAGTAAAATTTAAATTTTTCTTTAACCTTTTAACGTAATGAAATTTTGTCAAGGCTATCATAATGGTGCATGGATACAATTTTAAAACGCATGTTATAATAATTAAACCCGTAATCTAACAATTATTAATTTAAGGATGTTTATCTATCCCGGGTGTGTACGTCATGTTCTTGTACCACTTTTTATAAATTTTATGGATAAAGCAGCAATAAAAATTTACTCCTTAGATGGGGAAAAAAATGAACGAAACTATCTCATTATTTTCAGTCTATCTTCACATAATAACAATACTTAAAATTTCAATTAATAAACCAGTACAATTTGTTAAAACTCTTCCAAAGTACAAAAAAATAGAAAGTTACGTTATGATCAATTCAAAATGAATGTTTTTCAAGAGTATCGATTTTATTGTCTTATGAGAAACTGGAAAAATCTGTATGAAAAATATAAATTGGTTTATGTTATCCTCATATATTCGTATGAAAATTTATTTTAAATTTCATAAATCAAACTAAAAATTACTAAAGTAAATGTTGCCACATTCTATATGCAATTTATGACATGCGTTACCGAATAAAATCTACATAATTTATTTCAACAATTTCTTAAGACAAAATTATTTAAATTTACCTTTGATAAGAGCCTCGATTTTAATATTATTTTAATTGGGCTATAATAAATAATTAATTGATCTTTATTTTATTTTCATCGTCTTTATTTCATTGAATCTATTTTTCCGGTTTAATCAGATAACATTGTCCTGAGATTTCGCTACCTTGTATAGTATACTCATTCGTGTTCATATTATTGTCTCATTTATGTAATATGTACCTACATAAACCGGCACATACTGAAGACTACCAGTACTTATTGAGTATAGATTATTATTTATACGTACTAACATCATGAGATCATGTTGTCCGAACTAAATCGAACCGAATCCAGACTGACAAAAAATTCCTTACCATATTAACGGATTTGAAGGGAATGTAATTTTATTATGAATAAATCGGCTAAATTTATATCGGGATAGAAAATTGAGAGTTTAGTTGTATAAATCATACAATATTGTTGATTAAACGGAAATAATTTTATTTAAAATTTCTAATCAAGTGTTAATTTTACGTCTTTCGTCAAACTTGTGATTGAAAAATTAAAGTGGTGTTTGACACATTGCACGTTTTTTTTAAATTTTGCAAAGGGCGCTGTGAAATTATAAATGTTCAATAAAAAACCAATATTATTTTAATACGTATATCCAAATAAACCCCGCACTATGGGATATGCGAATAAAAATTCATGCCCACATTACTTGGAAGGTACATTATAAAACGCCTGCTACGTATTGACTTGCTGATAAATTGAAATCTTCCTAGGCTATCTATGCTTACAAAATTTCTCTTACCTAGGTTTAAAACTACCGAAAATATGAAATCATCACAGACAGTGACCGAGAAACAGACGGACGGTCTTGCCGAAATTATAAGGGTTTTTACCATTTGGCTATGGACCTCTAATAAAAGTTATGATACTGTGATGTTTACAAAATATAATTTACATCGAAGCAATTTTGTTTTGCAAAAGCATGCATATGAATAATGAAATAGGATAATTTTCGCAGCTGAAAATATAAACATTTAATAGAAAAACAGACGATACAGTAGATGTTTTTTTTACATACCCGGAGAAGAAATGAATTGAAATAATTATTAAAATTAATATGACCTTTGAACTAGAGACACGTAAAAAATGTTTAAAAACGTAAGAAATGTTTTCTTATTCTATAAATAGTTTTTCATTCAAAAGTCTTAGCACAAATTGTGTAGGAAAATAATATTCTATTTAATTTTTCCTTGAAAAAAAGTTCTTTTTTTGAAGAAGGTAAATTTTTAACAAATATACATTACATTCTTCATTTTGATAAAGAAAATAAATAAAGTTTATTCAAAATAAACACTGCTTAGATTGGTTTCTTACTTCGTAATGTTTTTATTTATTCATAAATCGGAATAAAGGAAATCGCCAGCATAAATGATCTATTTATATATGGATCGTTCTGGTATTTTCTTCTTTCTCGAAGAAAAGCAAACAGGCTACAAATATGCCTATTGTATTTAAAGCCGTTTATTGAATTGACATGGACAACAAAATATATAGAACACAATCAATTGCTCCAGGTATAACAGAAATTTTATGATATTTTTAAACAGCTATTTTTACTATTATTTGGACATTCTTAATTTGGAATTGTCTTCATTTCATAAATACCAACTTTGTTCTCCGGGTGTCATAAGACTTAAGAGCAACTGAAATAATGATCGTATGCATTTATGGTATTTAGTTTAAGTAATAAGTTAGCATTGCATAAAATCTACCCTATAAATATAAACAAATTTTAAATACAATGGAAAGACAGAAAACTGATTTTTATAAAACAATTTCACATAATTAATTACGTGGATACATTGTCAAAAAAACGTATCTTCTTTATAAATGATAATATGATTAGTAGAACTCTTATTTTCTTCCGAGTACAACTTACGAATAATTTATAACTAGAATTTTATGGGCGTTTAAATGTTATAAATAATACTCTGAATGAATGTATTTATTTAAACTATAAGGTTAATTATAACTCAGAAAACGATTTAGTTTTTATTTTAACGATAAAGTGGCCAAATTCGTATTTCGAATTATAACACAAGGAATGAATTAGTGGAAGCATTATGTTGTTTACCCCAGTCACTACAAACAATTCAGAATTTAGAATAAAAATGCAAATGAAAGTAAATAATTCAGTTACTGATATGTTCGTACTCCAATATTTCTCTATACTAAGAAATGCATTATAAAAAATATACACTTATCTTTAAACCCACTTGATAAACAACACACATGTCAATGAATGTTGTTTATCAAGTGGGTTTAAAGATAACATGGAAATATGTATTGTTTTTAATTAATTAAAAACAATACATATTTCCTTTATGAACGACTATTGCATTCCAATTTGATGGTAGTTTTTCTTAATGTTTAATTAACGATCTTATCCTTATGCATCTGTACTTACACATTTTTAAACACAGCTCCACCATACGCATAACCAGTACAATCTATCAGATCGAGGCCAACCTCCCAGATGCACCCCAGAAGGACATAGTGAAGGAAATGTGTATATTGAAGGTTTTAAAATGTGTAATAAAGCTTATTGTCTTAAAATAATAAGAATGGTATAAATTTACAAAACTAATTACAGTTACTATCATAGAACGACAATGATTTTTTCATCTATGTCATATCAGAATTTACACATTTTTAAGCATAGCTCCGGCGTACGCATAACCAGTACAATCTATTAGATCGAGATTTCATATCGCTGTACATTTAATAAACTCATTCGATTAAATTGAAGACTTATTAATTTATTCCCCAATGTTATTTGTCACTAAATCATGCATTGGGATAATGGTTGAATAAAAGCCAAAACACCAAGACTTAATTTGTAGGAATATATTACTAATCCGATACTTATAATATTTTATTTAATGTCTTCTGTAGTTTAACTGTTATGACATACAATTATTGTATAACGTAATTTTAATTCTCATTTTAGTTATAAATCTAAATACGCACGTACGCTCGGCCTTCTTTTGAATAATAACGTTGGATGTTCCTAATTTTCTGTATCTGTCCTGAATATAATTCGACAAGAATTGAGATCTCAATGATTCAATTGAGAAGAAGGAAAGTTGTCAGGGTGCTAATGCCTTTTTAGAATTATATATAATCATGTTTATTTTTTAATATAACTGACGAATTTCTGGTTTTGGGCAGTCAGCATTATTAGAGGTGTTTAAGAGAAGTGTGACTATAAATCTCAATTTTAGATCTTGTTTCTTCACCTTCTAAACACAGTTGTAAATGCATGACCTATATTCAGAAATGGAATAGAAATTATAATTGTCAGAATTGTATTTAGGAGAAATGATCATTATTAAAATGTCAATTTTGATACTGTTACTTTAAATTATTATAGCAACCTAATTGCTGCATTAACTATAACTTTTTTTGTGATTCTTCGTAACTAATTTTTGTTTAACTACTTGGTCGAGACTTTATGATCGACCAAGCAGTTAAAATCGTAGAATCGGACAATTATGACTTTTTTCAGGTAACACCGGTCTTCATTTTATCATTTAGTTATTTTTGGCCAAAAAGACCATAAAACTTGTTTTAAATCTTTTCAGTCTATCTGTTTGCTAATTTGTTCATTAATCACACTAAATTCATTAAATAGATTTTGATGACACCCTCGGGAAAAAGGATATTCTTAAATTAAAAAAGCTTTGACTTGGTGAATACTGCAAGATCGGTAGTTCCAACGCCACATGTTAGTGTTTTTAGTAGGTTTTACACTCATGGATATTGTTAAAATAAAAAAAAACAAATATATAATAAATTCACAATAGCTTGAGTTATGAAAATTTGGTTGCAATTTTAAAATTTTGGAGTTTAATTTTTTCCCCTATACACGGGGAACTGAATACGTGCAAAAATTTGCCTGAGAATCGAACAGAAGTAACCAAAAAGTCGAGCGCAAGATTTGAATCAACTAAAACTTACTTAAAAACAAAATAACTTAAGAAAATGTATGTATAATTCTTCCACTATCAATAACGTAATTAGACATTCGTTTTTTTAACAAGAATTATAAATGAAGAAAATGTATTCACTAAATTATTATGAGCTTGATTTAATAATTTTACTTAACTGATAATTGTGATGACTAATTACCACCAAATCCATCGGTAAACATAGTTTACCGTATTGACTATTACAATTAAAATTAGAAGTTAATGCGCATAATATTTTGTATTAAAATTTTAAAATTTAAAACTCTCCAAAAAAATTACGTACTATAAAAATTATGTGAAATAAAAATTAATAACCAGTTCATGTCATAATTAAGAAACAAACCAAACTTGAACATGCGATTAGCATATTTGTAAATTGCTCTAATGAGGAAAAGTATGAGCTATGAATTAGATACGAAATTTATTATTTCCATATAGTATTTAAAATATCTATGTCTTTTTCTAAAATTAAATTTGTTTATGAATGAATGATTATTTTACAAAGAAAAACTTTGATGACATTGCTTGACTTGAAGATATTGGCATGCAAAATATTCAAATGAAATTATGAAAAGCACAAAATTAAGTAAAAACCCTTTTTTTTCTTATTAATTAGTAGTGTTCTTATTAATTAATTAGTAATAAGTATTTATATTAAGTGTAGTTGTCATTATACGAATCCAATGTATTTTGTTGTAATAAGTATGGCGTCTGAAGAATACAATCAAGAAAGCTATTAAGAACGAAATCCCAAAAATATAACGTTAGTATCAAGTACCTATTATGTACTCTGTGTATAACTATTTAGTCAAACTAGAAATAATGTATGAATTCTGTGAATATTATATGTATTTCTTTCAATTTATCATATCAGCTAAATAATAATATATCGGAGAAGGTTTACCCCGAATTAAATAAATGAACAAAGTAGAGCGAGACGATAAATATTTTCAGAGCGTTATAATTATTAGGCAATGAGTTTGACATATTCCATTGTATTGATATTGTAGAATACAAAGATCATTCCAGACGATGTATCAAAAAGTAATGAAAAGTAACGTTCAAGTGTCAATAATTAGGAGATGAGGTTGCCATGCTCCATTATACTGACATTATAGGTTGTGAGCATTATTCTACATGATATATCAAACAGTAATAAAAGTAGTGTTCAAGTGTCAATGATTCGGCAATGACGTTGATATACTCTATTAAATTGACATTATAGATCACAATGATTATTCTGCATGATATATCAAGCAGTAATAAAAAATAGCGTCTAAGTGTCAATTATTAGGCCATGAGGTTGACATGCTCCATTATCTTGACCTTACAGATTACAAAGATTAATCTACATAACATATCAAACAATAATAAAAAGTAGCGTAAATACAACTGTCGATATTAGTTTATTATCTGAATAGCTGTTACTTTATCTTGTAATATTTTGTATTATTTTGATAAAAAAAGTCTCTACACTTCTTTAATATAAATTATCGTTAAATAGGTTTTATATTCTAATTTTATATAACAATTATATCATAATTAGAAAAAAAATTCCACATCATAAAATTAATAATTTTTTTAAGTGTATTTTCCAAGTCATTTAATTTCCCAATTAGAATACAAACTCCCATTTTTTCATGTGCTGAAAGTATTGTACTACATACTTGAAGGATTTAATTTAATTGGTGTGTTTTTCACTAGAACCAAAAAAAAAGAGATATAATATTGTTAGTATTGAGCTTTTCTATCTTGAAATTCAAAACTTAATCTGGATGTTGGATATTAATTTTGAAATGTTATACGAATATTTTTATTTAAATTTGTTTCCACACTTGAAGATGTTGTCATGCAACAAAACCTAGATAGTGGTTAATAATTTAAATAAAGTAGATATAATACTACGTCACGTAGTTTCATTTAGCTGGGAATAAAAATTAAGTGATAATGAAATTCTACAAAATTAACGCTATGTTCAATATTTGAAAAAAAAATATAAATCAAACCAGTAATTTGCATGTCCAGTGAAGCTGAAAAAAAATTGCTTATTCTTGAATACCACATAGATATTTATAATTTCAATGGCAATATCGTTTTGCATAATTCACAAACACTCTACGACAATCTACACATTACAACAATGGAGTATCAAGTTAAATTCTAAAACTTGTCAGAAATTATGAACAAAGACATTAAAACATTCACTCTCTACTTCACCAGTCATAAAACAGATAGTTTTCCCTTCAAGGCTGACAAATAAGTCAATAAGTCAAAAATGTTCTTCCATAAAGTTTAATGTGTTTGATGTAACCATCGTAAATATTATTAAAAAGCAATGTTTCTTCACAAACTTTAAATGATTTGTTGATTTTGTTCGTATCTAATGGTATTACAAATTACCTAACGGCTTAAGTTAAAAAAATTTCTCAAGTAATATGCAAATAGCATTTAAACTTCATCTGTGTAACAGGTATATTTTGTTTCTATAGTCGACTGCAAACAATTTCAATTTTATGTATTTTTTTTGAGTTTAACACGTTGCCAAATCGAGTCAAACGATTATGAAATCTATCACTCCAAAAATAAATATTTTTTTTATATATTTAAGAAAACCGTTTATCTTTTCGAATTTATCGAATGAGTTTTTGTCGTAATAAAACATAATACTATGTACCCTTCACGTAACAGGTAATTATGGGAAAGGAAGAAAAATATCTTTCGAGTATATTTTTATGTTTCAGGTATAAAAACCTCCTGGAAACTTAAAAACAAGTACATAGGAGACAGTAGGAATAATGAAATTTAATGGAATTGAAACAAAAAAGAGAAATTTACTGATTGCAATTTTAAATTGCAAATAACACTGAAACTGTATATAATATAGTTACATGAATTCATTACAAAATACATTTCGAAAATATTTCAATATATCAGATATCGTTTTGCATGGTGTAATTGTAATAAAATAAAAGTATGAAATTAAATAAGGTTTAATTATTTTCAGAGATGGTTTTCCTCAAATTAAAGGAGGAAGTTCAATTATTTTTAAGCGTATTTTGTTTCCAACAGAAGTTTTGACAATTCAGATTGATTATGAAGTCTGTTTTATTTAAGGGTTTCTATATTAAAAGTATATAAACCAAAGGTGTCTTTTTTACAAAAATTGTAAACAGTACACGGTTAAGGAAGGAATTTCTTTTCAGTCGATAAATAATAACCCGACACAATAAGCGTACGTCGACCCCACCAAAAATATTTAGTTCTACCCGACAGAAGCAACTGCAGTTTTATTACGCACTGCTGTCAAGCTTTTATATGTTAATATTATTGAAATGTAATATGACACAATGTATTAAAGGAACAAAATAACAAATTGCTTTTTCACTAAATTTACTTTTGACTTTTTCTCTTATGCAATTTCTTCTCACAAATACATTCTGAGCTTTTTAAACTAACGTATTAGCTTTCCTAAACTACAAGTGTTACTCCCGCAGTAGTTTGCAGGGAAACTTCTGCAGATCACTTTTATATAATATAATATTTATAATTCTAAACCAACTCTATGTCTTTACTGTTAGCTACTGAGAAGTTCCCATGTCCACCTCACTCCTCGACCATCAGACCCTTCTGATTACGATAACGAACAAAAAGGAAGGGATGATCCAAACGAGCCCAAACTCGCTTAAGTTTTGTAAAGTTTCAACTGGATATGACGCGGCATTTGGAAGTAGGTGAAACTTGACTTGCAAATTTTTTACATATAAGTTACACACGTGAAGTAAATAAAACCGTATTAAAAATTAAAAGTATCTTGTTATCAATTATAATAGATTATCATGAAGATAAATAATTTACACATGAACAATTACCCAAACCAAATTTATACGCAATACCTTCTGTGCATGCCCGTGCCTTCTCGTCATCGAGTCAGCAACACGCTGTACCCAAAATTCTACGCTCATTGCTTATCGATAGGTTGTTATCTACGAAACCTTTTGACACATCATAGTACAAGTTAATCAATTTCCATTCATCCACTTCTTACTTCATCACCAAACACCCATTGGGTCAAAAGGAAAGATATTTAATAAATAGTTCTTTATGGTTAAGTAATACGTAAATATAATTAAAAATAAAGGTATAAACGTATTAAACGTGTATTTCGAACTTTCCCAAATTAAAATCTGAGAATTTATGATGCACGCGATGAAGATTTGCCAGTTTATTTATATTACCTGTTAACTTAAGTAAAATATTCGCAGTCAGATACACTAGCAAACCGATTACCCAATATTAATACCTTCTGTTCATTACGTCAGTATAAAATTTTTATTCATGTTATGTCAAATTTAATATCTAATTTAATTAGATAAACAATTAATAGTCAAATTTAATACCCATACACAAAATGTCTTTGGTACCAATTAATATATTCTCAACAGATTGTGAATTCTATTTAAAGCAACTAAAGCATTGCTCGATAACATGGTCCTGTACCGGGCATCAATTAAATCAATGGCTACATATGGCTAATTTCGAAATTAAAGATATATAAGCACCAAATAAATAAGGAATAACTAAACAGAACATTTTAATTACGTACGACTGGATATAATTTAAAATTTTCATGAATTTTACATGGGTTTACTTTTTTATACTTTAAAATAAAGAATATAAGTTACAGAAAAGCAGTCAAAGTTTTTCCTAACTATGGAATACAATCGATCTGTGATTTTCTTCATATCAATTGTAAAAGTCAGTGTTAATATAACGTTTATAATTGAAGGAAGTAATAAATTATAATAATAAATAAATAATAACCTTAACCTAACCTAACCTAACCTAACCTAACCTAACCTAACCTAACCTAACCTAACCTAACCTAATCTAACCTAACCTAACCTAACCTAACCTAAACTAACCTAACCTAACCTAAACTAACCTAACCTAACCTAACCTAACCTAACCTAACCTAACCTAACCTAACCTAACCTAACCTAACCTAACCTAACCTAACCTAACCTAACCTAACCTAACCTAACCTAACCTAACCTAACCTAACCTAACCTAACCTAACCTAACCTAACCTAACCTAACCTAACCTAACCTAACCTAACCTAACCTAACCTAACCTAACCTAACCTAACCTAACCTAACCTAACCTAACCTAACCTAACCTAACCTAACCTAACCTAACCTAACCTAACCTAACCTAACCTAACCTAACCTAACCTAACCTAACCTAACCTAACCTAACCTAACCTAACCTAACCTAAGCTAATCTAAGCTAAGCTAAGCTAAGCTAAGCTAAGCTAACCTAACCTAAGCTAAGCTAAGCTAAGCTAACCTAACCTAACATAACCTAACCTAACCTAACCTAACCTAACCTAACCTAACCTAACCTAACCTAACCTAACCTAACCTAACCTAACCTAACCTAACCTAACCTAACCTAACCTAACCTAACCTAACCTAACCTAACCTAACCTAACCTAATCTAAGCTAAGCTAAGCTAAGCTAAGCTAAGCTAACCTAAGCTAAGCTAAGCTAACCTAACCTAACCTAACCTAACCTAACCTAACCTAACCTAACCTAACCTAACCTAACCTAGCCTAGCCTAACCTAACCTAACCTAACCTAACCTAACCTAACCTAAGCTAATCTAAGCTAAGCTAAGCTAACCTAACCTAACCTAAGCTAAGCTAACCTAACCTAACCTAACCTAACCTAACCTAACCTAACCTAACCTAACCTAACCTAACCTAACCTAATTCAATAGAACTCTTATTACTACGAAATCTAGTTTTAAAATTATACTCACTAAGCTCACACATATAATTTACGCTATGTATATTTGTACACTGAGTTGAGCAAAATTTCTAAATCGCTGTAGCTAGAGGGCGACAGGTTTGCTACTGATTTTTTGTGACTTTTTACAATAAACAAGCCGTTGATAGACGTTTATAGCTCAAAAATCACAGATAAAAGTCACTTTCTCTTGATAACTTAACCTATCGAAGTTAACTGTCAAAAAGTCATTGGGAAGCAACATCCGCCACTTCTATACAATAATGTATAGCTAGTGAGTGCCTTGCCCTCCCATTGCCAGATAGTGAGCGGAGATAGTAATTCCTATCTGTTGATGTATTATTGGTATGCAAAACTGAAAATTCAATTAGAATTTGTATCCCTAGTGATACAAAAGCATAGATAGATTGAATATTTCTTTGGGCATTAGAAAGTTACAAGTATATTACAAAAATCGCGTGTTCGTAATTTAGTAGTAATTTTCTGGGTGTATTAGTTATAGTAAAATTGTTACTACAATTTTTTAATTTCTTCTAGGATTTTATGTTAAAATAATACTCAACAAAATTTAAAAAAAATTGTTTGCTTTTGCAGGACAAATGGAACTTTTTTAAATTTTTTTTAAATGATTAGTTATGACTAGGATTAGTGGAAATAGTAATTTAAAAATTGAATATGATATTGGCAAGTTTCCAATAAATATAATCATAAAAATTGTATATCTCTTGGTAGAAATGTGAAAGTGTTTTAAAACAATTTTGCCAAAGCTTTTTGTGAATTATATTACATAATTAATATTACACTGCGCCTAGCATTCATTATTTCATTACACTAAGCTGGAAGTAATAAAAACTATTTAAAATTTTTCACAAAAATATTTAATTTTAAGCTAGGTTCACAATATTCATTTTTTAATATTGCGACATTTAAAATCGATTTCATTTAATGGATTGAATGTGCTTTCAATATCGACGGAAGTTAAGTTTCATTCTAATAATTTAGCGTACTAGAAATATTGCTTACAATGAAATACGTAAATAACATACTTGTGGGGTTCCATAGTAGCTGCAGGAAACCCTTATTATTTTATCTTATCTGCTCGTCTGTTAATCATAATCCGATTATGCTCTCGTTTTTACATTTATCGAGGTAAAATTTGTATTGTCGCAAAGAAGTTATTTGTATTGTAGCAGTGCCGAAAAGAATTTAGGAATATTTGTAACTGGATCAAATAATACATATTTAGTTCAATTGATACTCATATTAAGTGATATCCATTTGGTTTGGTCGTTGATACAATATTTAATAAAAAAAAGGATAAGTGTCACAAATAATTTAAGATATATAATAATCCCTTCGGTTATGACTCACTGGACTTACTACGAGCTAGGTGAAAAAATCTCACCGATAGGTGCTATTTTAAATACAAGGGAACAGATGTCAAGATTTTCCATCTGTTCAAGAATATATTAAGGACGACATGACACCCTTTCGGAGATATGTCAATAACGAAAAAGTTCATGGCTCATTTCCATTGAAAGTGAATGAAACAAGATGATTCAATATCTTCAAGGACTACTACCAAGTCCAATTACTTTTGATCTGTCTTTGAAAAGTAAGCCGATTCTAGAAATTTTCATCAACTCTACCCCTTCATTTTAACTGCCTGACTGATATTTACGTTACTACAGTAGAAATAAATAAAAATATTATATAACGTCATTTTTGAATGAAAATTCAAAAAAACCTTTTTATCGTACAATTTACCCATCATATTCTAATAATAATGCTTCAAGGGATTACGCTAACTATGACTCATTCCAATCATTAATTTCGAGGGTCCCTTTGCCGATATGAAATTAAGTCTGGCTGCTTGGTTCTATCCTTTACGGAAATCACTTATATTTCATGAGGCTTCACGATCCGTGTAGTTTGTTTGTCCGTTTACTTATCTATCTGTGTTACTTTTAGTTACTATATCTGTTTGGTTGTTCGGAATAATTACCTACGGAGCCGACCTAACTATGGATAATTTATATTATAATTCCAACAGAAATAATCGAACACCTGTAGAATCACTATAAACAAATAGGATAATTTAAAATTTTACTTGTATACTCTTGGTTTTAAACTTTTAATTTGCAAAGCCGTATAATTTCCCTCTTCTGTGGAAAACAGCAATTATAATATTTGTTTATTCGCTTCGCGTTAATCATGAACCCTACTGGTCAAAGAATTCTCGCGCAAATCACTAAGTAGCAGTAGTTGAAAAATCGATAACAAAATTTGAGTCAACGACAAGCATATACGGAAGGTGAAGCTAAATGAAACTGACTTTATAACTTTCCACGTATCCGTATAATACTTTTCTACCTGTTTATTTTGTAAATTTCTTGCTATATTAAGACAAGCGGAACAAGTTAAATCTCGAACATCGATAATCTTAATTTATTTACATTTTTCTTTGCGTTCGTTTGGTAGATGGAAGTGGAACGATCTCACTCTATCACTGAAGAGTTACTCTAATTTTTCTTTCACAAATTTATGTCGCACTAATTTCTACTTTGTTTTATTATCATTAAGTCCATGTTATACAGACTTGTTCATAGCATCTGTGTTGAGCAAAATAAAAAACAAACCGGACTAACTGGTAAATTCACGCAGGATATATGAGGCAAAACTCACAAAAAGGAATAAAAATACCGCCGAATTGAGAACACTTTTTCTTTTGAAGTCGGTTAAGAAAGAATAGTTCGGGTAAATCTGTAAGTTGAGGATGATTTAGAATGAATAAAGAAAAATCCGTGTAAGTTTGAAACAATTTGAAGGTGATAATCTTATTGTAGTACTTCACCAATTAATTTCATAAATTATACGACTGCAAAAATCTGCAAATTTTGAGTATAATTTTTAATTTGCCTTCTAATTATGAAACATACCGACTTGAAATTTGCAATTAACATATTCATAAGTCAATCTGATGCCAAGAAACATAATTTGCGGACTTCAACTTATTGTTCAACGTATTGTTATCTAACTGCCTAAGACGTCATTGTTATTGTTATGAATATTCTTAAAATTGTATATTGAACGAGAAGCATTTCAAACTATTTGTATTATTTTTAAACTTCTATATAAAGCTCGAACATTTTGCAAAATCAATTTCAAATAATATTTTTTTATTAAATTAATTCCAGGTAATTATTTTGTTTGTAAAAAAAATTAATTTTTTTAATTAGAAATATTCTCACAAAAAATTTAAAATACATAACTAAACATTGAGTGCTCAGTACTAACATTTAATAAGTTACATTTTTCTCAATCTTTAATCATGTATTGTTTTAGTCGTACCGAAATTTAAATCAATGTTTTCCATTTATAAAAAAAAATTGTGTCAGAAACAATTATTTTAAAAATAATAAGCAAAAATAGATATAAAAATTTATATCTATCGTGTTCATATTTTGGGATGACTTTTAAACTTTTAAACGGTTATTTCAAATACCCAGCAGTAGCAGGTTCTGATTTAAAATTTTTAATATTTCCATGCATAGACGCCCGCATACACGCACCTTTTTTGCATGGACGCACGCATACATACATCCATACATACACACATTCATTTGCACCCACGCACTCTCCATCACACATATTATGATGATTTTCGTAACACGCTACGAATCTATATTTCGTAAAATCGTTTCGAGCTTAATTCTGAGTTTTATTTTCAAAAAAAATACAATGTAAAAATTACGAAAAATTAAAATAACGTGTAGCATATTTATATCAACAAAGCGGCGATGCGAATTTTTTTTTCATTTCAATTAGTTAGAGCTCTGCCCAAAAACAACCTCGCAACCTTAGGTGAAAATTATATAAACGCTAACAGAACCCAATTCACCTAGTCTAATTATAATGAGAATATTTTTCAATGGTCTAGCTTTGTCATGGCGAAAAATTAACTCAGTCTTATTACCTATTTAGTTTGTCAGCTAGTTCGATCTAATAGCTAACAATTATCACCGTATTCGTCTCAGGTTACTCCGAAAACTACATCGTATAAACAAAACCCTTCGTATTTGTCAACAATTCAGCATTTACTTCGCGTATTCAATTTATATTTTGGTGCTAAAGCATCTATTTATGATTAACTTATATTACCAAGATCTCCTCGTCACTAGTGACCAATTGATTCAGACGGCCTAATAAATTATTTTTCAATGTCGATAATCGTGATCCAGACCGAAGTCATAAAGCAGAAATGTCCATACTCGATATGTACTTAAATATATTTCCTTGAAGAAGTGTGTTTAAAAGCTTAGCGTTAATCTTCATTAACCGAACGCACTCCGGCCTATTTACTCTTAACATAAACATATTCTGAAACATTTGACATAACTTCTAGACTTGCTTCCTCTGAAATGTAAATGGATATATAGGAATTTAATGTCATTATAATTTTGCATAATTCATCAACATTTATTGCAACACTGGACACATGTCACAAAGTATCAAATTTAAGTCCGAAATCTGGGCAGAAAATATGTACACAGACAATAACATATTTTCTCTATACTTCAACAGCCACATAAAGGAAAGTCTTCCTTTCAAGGGAAGCAGATAGGTCAAAAATATGCATTATTTTCTTCAATAAAGTTTCGATGTAAACATCGTAAATTTTATTAAAGTGAACTTTACTTAAAAACAAAGTTAACTTAAATATTTTAATATATTTGTCGATTTTCTACATAATTCTAATGGTTTTTAACAATTACTTAATCACTTAAGTTAAAAATTATTCCTAAGTATACTAGAGATTAGATTTATGCTTTGTCAGTTATAATAGGTATGTTTTGTTTCTACAATAAACCAAAACATATGGCAGGTCGGTAAATCTATTTAGAACGATTATGAGGTCGATCAATCGAAGAATCAAAAAATATTGGCCTTTCAAGAAAACCCCTGAATTGTTTTCTTTTTTCAATCTATGAAATTTAAATTTGTTACAATGAAACATAATTTTGTGGCCTTTCAGCAGTGACAGAAGAGGAAGGAAAATATTTTCTTACTAATGACAACGTGAAATATTATTTAATCTACTATTAAACACCATGCGGGTTTAAAAAACCTCGTGGAAGTACCTCTAAAACAAATTTGTTGAATAAGGTAAAAAAATAGTTTTTATTAAAATTAATATATTAGAAAATAAAATTTATAACTGCATTTTTGAACTGCAAATAACACAGAAATTAAATGTAACATAGGTATTTGAACTAATCAAAAAAATTTAAAAAATATACTTTCTAATGTCACAAGATATCGCTTTCTGTGGCGTGATTTAAATAAAACGTGAAGAAATTAAATAAATGTTTAGTTAATTTCAAAAATGAATTCCCCAAGATGAAGCAGTACATTTCATTCCTTTACGGATATTTAATTTTGAGTGGTTTTTGCATGTCAGATTGATCATGAAGCACCATTTATGAAAACAATTTTTTAACGGGAATACGAGCATATGGATCAATCTAAATAATATCTACACTCCCTCCATCACTCTCTTAACTTGTTTAACGGTAACGGTAATAGTGAGAAAGGAAAATAATGGCCAGCTGTTCGCCGTTCCGCACATATATTCTTCCTCTTCTTCCCAATAGTACAATTGTACTGAAGTAATATTTATAGCTTTAAACTAAATATGACACTAAAAGACAAACGAATCCAAAGTCAATGGTTTTAGTGATGGCTACTGTTAAATTCCTATAACCACCTTGCTCCTCTATTATTAGACCGTTCAGGTTCGAACCGAAATTCGGAAGATTTAATATTTCGCATTGAGAGATTTCTACCAATCTCTCATCGTCGTATCAGCTCAACGGTACCATTTAATTGTTTTTTTCAACAACATTACATAAATTGCCAAAGTTTTAAACTTTTATTACGAAATTTAGAAATAAGGAAAAGTTCACTTACCAGATTTGTTTAAATACAAGTTATATAAGTAAAGTTAATAAAAAAATTTTAAACAAATACATAATTTGCGATAACAATGGATAACCACAAAGTGTGAATAACTTGTGAATAACTTCTTAAAATAAATTAATCCATATAAGCTATTTGCCTCTTCACAGTCGTCCAGTCATCGACACTCGATACCTAAATTCTGCCCTCGCAGCTTATGATCGGTTACCCACAATATCTTACTGAGATGTCATTCACTTTAATGTTGACATCTCCAGAAGTTTAATATCCAGATGATGTAAAGTACGGACTAATCAGTATCCATTGATCTCTTTTGGAGTTCATCAGACTAAATCTATCCCGTCAAAAGGAAAGACATTTCGCGTGTAGTTATTCTTAGTTAAATTGTTGAAATGACATAAACAACTGGTATTTAAGTGTGTATTTTGGAATTATTAATTTATGATACTCTAAATTTATAACGGTATGATGAGAAGCTCCCAATATATTTATATTACCTGTCAATTCACGTAACTCATTAGCAGTCAAGAATACGAGCAAATGCAATGAACCATTACAAATATCTTCTGTTCATTAAATGAACGTAATTTTTATTCCATTGTATATCCAATTTAAAATAAAATTTAATAAGTGTCATTTTCAAAGACTAAAAGTTAAATTTTCGACGTTTAAATTAAAATGAAATATAATTTTTCTAGTGTGATTACGAAAATTTCAATAATTAAAGTTTCAAGTCACTTTCACGGCTTTGACCGAACAATAATTTTGAACTTCGATTACCATTTGACAATTTTGAGACCTTCTTTGCAAATTGATTTTTATTAGACTCGCAAGCGAAATGTACCTAAAATTCCACAAGGATCGAATAATAAATTTTCGAGTGTTACATGTATATCCATTCAATGCAGTGAATTCAAATTAATTCAAATGAACGCGTCGCTTGATTATTTAGCCTCATAGCGTGCAAGTAATATAGCGCTCACACTGATCCGAGGTACAGCTGATATTTGAAATAATCCATTAGCTTAAGGTAGGCGGAAATGAAGGGCGCTACAAGATTTTTACTCTGCTTAATTTGACTTTTGCCTGCGTTTTTGTATAAGGTTTCAAGTTCAACCATTACGTACATTAAGTGAATTGAAAATAACCAAATTAAAATCGAGAACCATATTACAATTGAAAATTTATTGTAATTTTATTACCTCATATATTTGCCTCTGTTACAAAAATGCTGCTTACATCATCACAGACCTTCAACACAGAAAACCGCATCATTTTGCAACTATCACGTGATTTTCATTTTATGGTATATCATTTAAACAAATTCTCCGCTTTTAATGGTATGAAGTATGACACACCATTTTCTTGTCGTACATTATACTCATGTGTACGTTGTAATGTCCCACTGCGGTAAAAACTATATTTAGGTTCTAATTTAGTGACAGTTTTTAATAGTTATAGTTAATACAATTACTTGGCTACAATTTTTTCATTTTATGTGCCTTTATTTTGAAACACATTAAGAATTATATTTGAAAGTAATACACTAAAAATAAAAAAAATAATTTGGTTTTGCAGAACAAATTGAATAAATATTTGATATTTATTAGTGATGACTAGAATCGTTAGAAACAATATCACATTCCTATTGGTAGTAACATGACAGTGTTTTAAGGTAATCGCTTTGTCAAAGACTTTTGAGAAATAAAATTACGGAACTGTTTTATGAAAATGGTTATTTGCTAGTATGCACTCGTTTAGATCTCCATTTATTTACTTTTCTTTTTAATATCTGAGAGACAAACAACGTGAACAAAATTGTCAAAAGTTGAAACAATTGAAGAAAACTTTATTGGTGCAAATCTCCAACTATTCTTTGGAACATTTACCCGACTTTCCAATGTTAATATATAAGTGATATGGGTTTTCAAATTCTCGAATTGAATTTTAAAAGTATTTATAATTCTAATAGATAAGTGCAAAATCACTACGTGCCGTGTTCGACAACGGTTATAAGCGTTTGAAGTGTAGTTAATAACATCGATCTCGGTATTGTGTCAATGAAAAATTTTGTCCAATTAATATTCGTGAGGGAGTGTCCTATAGGTAAAAGGTATATATATACATATATACATATATATATATATATATATATATATATATATATATATATTAATATATAATCAGATGAAATAAAAAAAAATGTAGACTCGACCTAAAGAAGTAATTTTCTCTATATTATTAAACGAGATTAATGAGGGTTTATTTACAAAAAATATTGTCTACTGATGAATACAGGCTTAAAAGAGACAGATAATACTATTTCACAAAAATTAATTCAGTATTACGGGAAAAATATATCCTTATTACACGTCTTAAAATAGTTATTTTAGAAAATAAATACGCATATATTCTTTTGTGGACATGTGCTTCGACCATTTTTATATTGACTAATTAATGATGAAATTAACGCACGCTTGTTATAAGAACAGTACATGCCTTGAATAAAGTTACAACCAGCAATAAAATTTTAATAGTTACATTGTGTTAATTCGGTTTAACCAAAACTATGCTTTGTTAGACGACTAAATCTCATTGTGTGATTTGGTTCGATTCATTTAACACTGCGACTCGTATTAATTATTGTGACACAAAATTTAACAAGCTATATGAACTTAACAAGTACAATTTTGAAATAATTTAATCAGCGTAATTCCCGTAAGTTAAACGGATGATAAATACGATGTCTGATATCTCTATTGTAAATAGAATGCGGCAGCCATGACGTGTTGTTGTATGTCTTTCAACATGCATTAGACGGGCTTACTAATATGTTATGGAATTAACGCGTGCAATCCGATACAGCAATTTGCCGGAAGGTAAACATTAAACTTTCTATACGTTCAACAAAAATATGAAATATCTTAATAACGAAGATAGCTCTGCCTCGAATACTTAAAAACGCAGTGGTCTAATCTTCTACAAATTTGCGGTTTCTTTACATATCTTAAGGAGCCCCAAAGTCGTGGTATACATAAGATCAAAGGTCTCATATTATTGTTTATCGCAGACATTTAGATTGTTCATTTCTTACTTCGTGTTATATTTCTATATAAATTGTAAGGTAATTGACATCTTTGTAACAGCACATATAATTTTTGAACAAATTTATCAAAAAAATTAAATTAAAGTGGCAAACGTTGAATATTAATGAATAAAGATCAAAAACAAAGTGGTAAGTGTTGAGAACACATCATAAAACACGAAAGCGTTGAAACAGTTTTCCGTATAATTTTCGTATCCATCTATTTACATTATTAGGTAACCAATTTACAGAGAATTTTTTTGAAAATAATAATTTGCACCATATTATGTTCTCTGGCCAGAACTTCTTGCGCATTATAACACATCACAAATGAAGAACTATACGATAAAGGTGATAACATCTAAAAAATTCTATGAGAAAAGAACGAAGTTAGAAGTATATAACTAAACTAGGTAATTGAAATGAATACAACAATGAAATTAAACTATATTTTTATTTAAATTTCTGAGTCAGTAACTTTCACTGCTTATACTATTGTATATAATATAACAATTATCTAATCTGTTCAAATTGTAGTAAAATTCATAACTTACTAATTAAATTTAAAAAGTACTCTTCGCAAAACTTCTTCTCTACGTATAATAATTAAAAACTTTTTTAAATCAATGACATATATATATATATATATATATATATATATATATATATATATATATATATATACATATATTTATTTATATATAAAATAAATTAATTCAGCAGCCCGTTTCGGCCTATCCATCTAAGAACTACATTGTAAATACTGCGGTCCCGGAAACTGCCAAATCATCATATTAATGAGTGGGAATGGAGCGTGGCTTAGGAAGGGTTTCGTGATATTTCGTCTCTTATGTGAAGACTGAAATGAAATTGGAGAGGAAATTCGTAACGCTTGTTACCCTTACATACTACATACTTGTTCCATCTTTTACTCATGACGAATATCATATTATACATTTGTGTAAATGTGATAAATTGTCGTGTTATAAGGTTTCCCATTTAATGAGATACGGAATGAGGAACGGTCAATGTCTCACATAATTTCCACTAAGTAGTTTAGTACTAAGCTTATCGTTATTCCATAACTTTTTACAAGAAAATGTTTGTGGCATTATATATATATATATATATATATATATATATATATATATATATATATATATATGTATATATATATATATATATATATATACATATATATATATATATATATATATATATATTATGTTTTATATTTATATTTTACAGTGAAATATTTTATTATATTTTTACGGCGAAAATGATGGAAAGGACGAAAGTAGTCCATCATGACGAAATCGGAATATTACGTCCTTTTCTCTTAGTAATTTTGTTTATTTTCATAGAGCGTTTTAATTTATAAAATTTAAAGATTATTAATTATGAGATACATATTCATTTTTAAAATATTCCGAATTCATTTTTTAATTGCCATCGATTACGCACATGTATCGATGGCAATTAAAAAATTGAGTATATTAGTTTCCTTAGCTAATTATTTCTAAATAGATTGTCATATTTTCTTTAACCATGTAAGGCTTTTACATGTTGCGGACCAAGTTTTTTGTGATCTTTTTAACATTTAATTAACTCTTTTTTATACTTTATACCCCTTTATACAATAATTTAAGGTAAGAAATGATTATGTAACTAGGAATATAAAAACAACACACAGAAGCACGTTGATTTTTTTACTTGATAATCCTGATGTTAAATAATATCGTAGGAGCTATGCCATTGAGGCTTATCTGTCAAAGCGCTATGAAAACGTTGGTCAAGCAACGATAAAAGCTATTCGAAAGAAACGTGATTGCCTTGCACTGATTAAGTTTTAAAATAATATTTATTTCGAGAACCAGATGATTTGAGAAGTATAAGCTTATTGCACTTTTCTGTATTGTAAAGTTTTAAAATAACTATGTGCCGGTATTTAGTGGCTGAAATATCTGCATTCATTTTTGGTCAAATTCTTGCGGCCTTTGCTTATCATCTCATAATAAACAAAATATTTTTGTGTAATAACTCATACATGTTTATTCCACTTACGTAAGGAGCCGATATGAAATTGTTATTTGATATTTAAAGGACAATGTTTTTTGACATAATTTTTATTAAATCACTCCATGGCCACTGAAACAAAAGTTTTATGTTAAATGTTTTCCATGGTAATAATTATTTACTAGGTGTATAATTATGATATCAAAATTACATTTTTCTTCAAAACGATACTGACAGTTTAGGTTTAATATGTTACATGTTACCCGTTGCTAGATAAGAGTAAATTTTGAATTAAATTAAAACCACATTAAATGTAAGTCGATATTTAACGCGATATTTAAATGAATTAAGGTCATATTTGGAATAAGGGTTTTCATTATTTTTAAAAGAAAATATGCGATATACATTAACCAAATAAAAACATTTAAAACAATACATAAAACCAGTTATTCCGTACCTGGATCTATTCCGTACCTACTTAATGTCCTTTCACAGTTTATTTTATGCGTATATTTACTTCAAGCTGAAGATACAAATATCACTTTGGCGTATCATATAGCCATAAAAGGTTAAAAGTAATCTTTCCAGAGATTACGCTAATTATGAAATCTTTTCCGGTCATTAATTCGAGGGCCCTAGTGGCGGGCGATATGAAATCTGACCGCTTCGTACCAACCCTTACGGAGATAACTTGAATGTGATGAAGGGCTTGGGGTTCGAGTAGCGTAATATCTTGCATGTATGCATCAAACATGAAAACTTTGTTGTTCATATTTATATTATGAATATGAGCTATGTTGGATTATACTTACATTTATTTTCCTAGCATACATATAATATAAGCGACCAATAAGCACTTGTTGTTACACTCATTTTAATTATATTTTAATTTATTTTTAAACTTAAAATAATAATTGATAGCCAATTTCCATAAAAACATCAAAGTGAAGGAATAATGAAAGCGCGAACCTAATTTTTTGATTTCTATTCTCAAAAAATTATATAATTATACCTTTTTGAAAATGGAAATTAAAAAATTAGGTTTTTGAGAATGGAAATAAAAAGAGTTATACCTTTTTGATAATGGAAATAAAAAGAATTATACCTTTTGGAAATCAAAAAACTAGTTACGCGCCATAATTATTTCTTCAAATTGATCTTTTTTTATGGAAATGAAAAAATTAAAAAAATTACGTAGAATAATTATAAAATCACGACGTACAAATAAGATCACGTATGAATAAATATGTTGCCCTGGATCTCATTCATAAAACGACACTATGTGAAATCAAGCCATTGAAATAAACCTCCTTTATATTTTTAAACATATGTAGTTCTAATAATACTTGCACTACTCTTTTAAAATACATGAAGCAGTAAAAATTTAGCGGTGGTACATTTTTCCACAATTTTTTTTATGGCACAGGAATATATATGTTGATATGTACATAAATATATGTGTGTGTGCGTGCGTGTGAGTTTCTGCCTACCTGCGTACGTGCATGTGTGCGTGCGTGCATGCGTGCGAGTATATCAGTGTATGTGTGTGTATATGTGTGCGTCCGTATGTGAAATTTCGTAGATGAGACTAGGGACATGTTTTTTGTGAACATTCTTAGCAATATCCAAGAATTACCTCGCAAAAAATGTAAAAGATAAGAAAATATTTCCGAGTGCATCCTTTCTCCCTTCAAAATTTTCCAAATAAATATTTTTAAGTGGTATTCATTGAGGTTTATGTGGGTCAACACGCTTTAGCGCTGTGCTAGTTTTAGGTTCCTATCTAACGGTTTCTGAGAAAAATGGTGACGGAATGAAAGGACAAACACACGATCTTATTCTTCAGTTATCCTATAAATCACTTGAGCGAACTTACGTTTTTAGTTTATTACTATTTAGGCATCCTCATACAGCCATTTTCTGCACTCTCCTAAACTATTAATGACAGATAAAAATAATTAACGAACGAATGAAATATATTTTATGTTTATATTTAACGAAAATACATATTTGTTGCAAGACCAAATATTTATTTAGCAACCCAAAATTAAATGAATCCAATGAAAATGAAATAATATAAATAAAAAATATTAACAATGGCAAAATAAGCAATGAAGGAATGTTACGACGAAATGATGGAGAGATTTGGATGTAAGGGCTTTATGTCAATGGAAATTTATGTTAAGTAGTGAAATATCAAGATTCTTTTGACTACATGTACTTAGTGTGAACTTTTAATACATTTGTTCAGTTCCTTTCATTGTCTAATTAAATTTACAAAAACAAATCTTAGGGAAAATATTCATGAAGAATCAGCAGGATTTTCTTGTTTTTGTAATGTTATTCATGAGTTGATTCATGTTGGAAATATAGTTATGCATCTAACGGAGTACAACAATCTTTAAGGAAGCTGTACAAAAATAAAAAATTGTATATAAATATATAGAATACGTACATTCTTTGCTGCAAACATTTTTGGGACAATTATAGATTCCTTTCATTCCAGTTTCCAAAATTCTGGGCGACGCACTTAAAGCAATTACTATGAAATTTTATTAACATGGACTACATCTTTAAATAAATAAAAGTTATATTTATCCAAATATTTTACAGTACAGAGTATTATTACAATGCTGTTTAATATCTGTTATGGAAAGTTAAATCGACAAACTTCCAAGGTAATCCTTTGTTTCTGATTGCCAATCATGAGTTTTATTAACAATTAATGTATCAAATATTTGCGCGCAAATGTCCACTTAATGAGAATGATTTTGTGAGATAACCAGAAACGTATTACTATTTTACCAAAAATGCTTATGGCAATATATTTACTAAAATTACTTGAAATAATTTTTAATGAATAAATTAGAAAATACTCTGTGATTGCCCAAAGTTAATAAACAGATAAAATACCGATAAAAAAAATAGTTATTTTATCTGTTCACGTAGTTTAATTTAATTGTGAATAATGAATTTCTACGAAATTAACGCCAAATGTATTCAATAATAAAAAAATGGTCGTTTCCATTCCGCAGGATAATGGATATTAAAAAATAGGGTATATTAGCTCTCAATTTAAGAAATAACTTTTGACTAAAAACGGCCCAGCAAGTCAGTATTAAGTTCCAGATCATCGCTACTTTTGCGTACATCAAATTATAGGAGTGTGGTAATTAAACCATGCACATTGCACTGACAGTAGCAGACACGACAAAACTTTTACTCATAGTAAATAAATGATTGTAATTACTAGATTACTAAGGATATAATATATCAATACAGAAAACGATTGGGTTTTAGAAAGGATTCGAACAAACAGTGTACAGAAAAATACAAAATGAAAAATAGAAAAGTAATTTTCCCTGTCTCAACATCACTCGTAAAAAAGATGATTTGAAAGTTACCATCTCCAATCACCAATGAAATATTTGGAACTGAGAGTAAGAAAAACATTTCAGAAAAAAATTAGGTGTGGCTGTGTCATGGACACGGCCGTGTGTTGTACGTAAATATGTCTATGTAACGCATACTTTCAACCGCCCCACCTAAAGATGTACCTGGCACCATCGTTGATCCGCTCGGCCGCATTCATTCTTTCACGTTCCCGCCACTGCTTGACTCGGTCATATAGTGTTATATTATTACCATTCGATTGTTCTTGAGAAGCCCTTTCCAGCCGTATACGATCTCTGTATTTGGTTTTGGCTTTTCGACGCGTATAGGCCGACATTATATATTTTTGATAATATTTTTTTATTCTAACACCTTTTTATATTCACTGTCACTACTTTAAACTAATGTTTTATATACAATCGATAGATTTTGACGACAGCTGACGATTAAAACTTAAATGATTGATTCGGAAAAGCTACGATGTTCGTAGCTTTTCCCAATCAAAAGTTATACAAATGGCAAATCTTGATACGCAGCAAAATAACCTCAAAATGGCGGCGCTTCCACTTCCACCGTGCGAGATGCGTCCCTGTTCTCGCTTATCGTAATGAATTCTTTGATTTTTGATGTAGAGGATAGATTCGAAACTGCAACGCCAAATCGTATCCCCCGATTTTGTTATCATTAGGTTTTTTGGATTGCCCCCGTATGGTAGCAAATTTAAAGACGTATTCACGTCAAAAAAAATTAAAAATATTCTTGAATTATAATCATTGCACTACATTTAGTTTCGTATAAATTCCAAATGACGAATATAGTATGTAATCTAAGTAATATTTAATCGTTCTTATTGAATGTATTAGCGTCGCAATCAGTCGAAAATGCAAAAGATGTCTGCTTTTTCACTGAACAAAAAATGTTCCAAAAATCCATAGATTGACAATTATGAATTAACGTGGAAAATTACATCATTTTCAATATTTGTTAATTTCAACAAACTAAATGCAATTCAAAAATTAAGGTTAATACCTATGAATTTCAATTTATTTTTATTAACTCAAAACAAACACAAATGACAAAGTCTAAATTGGATTAACTCACATCACAATACTAAATATGGGTGTTGAATGTATCTAAATACATACTTGCAACGCCCAGATTCAGTATTGTGGTGTAAGTTAGTAATACGTAAAAAGCACCTAATTAATACATGGTAAATAAAGTTGTATAACAAAATTTTCCTGGATATTGTGTCAAATAAATGATAAAAACATGATCGAAAAAGCAGCCCTAGAATGTGCGGTTTTAATTTTTGTAGTTCAATGTTTTTAAAATTATAGGATTTCATAGATGACTATCGCATATCCTATGGAAACTTGATTTTCTCACGAATATATTATTTCATAAGACGGTTAAATGATTAATTTATGAGAATAAGTCTTTATAAATATAATTACATGGAATATGACTGCGGTAAATCACATAATCTGAAATTTAGATGCAAAAATCGGACAAGGAATAAATTCTCCAACGCAGTTAAAAACGGCTGACCAATCCGATTTTAAATCAGGATAACAGAACTTTTAATCCGTCTAGTTATAGCACCGTAGAGGAAAACCTCTTTTACAACAGTCATCCGACGCGCAATGAGTGGCGCCAACTTTTGTAATGATGATAAAATAACTCCTACTTGGGCCGTCGAGCTTTCGGATTATTGACGTTGTTGCAATGCCACCTACTTGATGGGCATGCTTTAGTCACATAGGCTGACAAATGAGTTTATAACAATTGACGTGCTCAGATTCGTGTAATTCTTATTTATATATCTAACTTTCCTTTATTACTATTTCTTTATTTTCTGTAGAAACGAGTACGTAGCATACAAGTTAAATGATATATCTTAAAAGGAGATTCTAGATATATTATGACACTTATTACATACTATATTTACTTATATAATATTTCCAACTAATAAATTGATTATCGACAACAATTTTAGATCGAAATTCATCCTTGAACTACAAAATACTATTCACAACTTGAATTCGACTTCCCCATCAACCTTAATTATTGATGAGTGAGCGTGAGGGCATATCTCCTAAAACATACTAGTTGAGAATACCTTGGAACATTCGAGGACATTCTCGATCTTTCCGGTTCAATTGGTTCTGGTACATTCGAAGAGATTCTAGTACATTCTCAATCATTCTAATATATTTACACATAAGATTTCTTGAACATTCTAGAATATTCTCGGTTCTTCCGGTCCAGTTCATTTTAGTACATTTAATGACGTAAATTTGGTGGTTAGTAGTCAATAGTGGAAAATGTCCAGTGTCGATCACTTTCAATTATCATAACTCCCACTCTACCACAGTTACTCACACGAAACAATCATAGTGTACGAGTGGATACTTGAAGCTACTACCATATACAAACTCCAGTTTTCTAGAGTGGGTAATTTTAACTGTGAGATGAATATACCGACACCCGCGTCTATATATATATATATATATATATATATATATATATATATACATATATATATATATACATATATATATATATATATATATATATATATATATATACACACACATGTATATACAGGGTTACATTTTGGTCAGTCATCGAGATTTGAAGAGCAATTAAGAATCGGTAACTGAACCGTGTAACATAACAAATAAAAAATTATGAATTTTTTCAGATTGTCCCATAGAAAAAACTAATACGGTAAATTAATAATGCGTAACAAATTTGTCCCAGCGCTGACGAATGCGAAAAATGCGACCTACGCGTGTACAAAGGAACCACCCCCCTGCCCCCCTGCCCCCCTGCTCCCACCACAGAACGACAGACGCGAGGGACCTCTAAATTAGTATGCCGCAGAGTCCGGACACTCCATACTAATATATTTTTTCATACAAATTTTCTGGTGTGCATCGGCTATCTCTTTCTAACACAACCAACTTCATTGTACTGTACCTTTTCTTGACATGCTATAGACTTATGCTATTGTCAAAATGCGTCTCAAAATGGCTGTTCAATCGTTTAAAATGTAAGTAGCTTCATCGAGACTTATGCTTTTTACGCTTTCTACTATTGCTTTTGCATTTTTTATTTACTTTTAACTTTGTATATATATTAATAATATATTTGTATCTGTTTTAATATTATCTGCATCTATTTTTATTCGTTCAACCCTATTTACGTAGTTGTCAAATCGTGAAATTGTGTTGTTTTCTTTTTATTATATTAATATATCTTTGTATTCGTTTTAATATTATTTCCATCCGTTTTCATTTATTTCATTTCTATTTAGGTACTTTTAAAATCGTAAAATAGTTATTTTTAAAGATGTTTGCTATGTATTTGTATAGTAAATGTTCCAAAGGATGAAAAGATGAACAGTTTGGCTAAATAATATTGTACGTCAAAACATAAAAATGTTATTTATTGCAGGTCTGAAAAACTTCGTACAAGAAACCAAGTGTGAATATGTTTTGGAAGGTAAACGTAGTATACTTTCAATAAGTGTATTAACAATTAGTCATATTAAAGCATCCATTACTTGTGTTTATTTTTAGGAATTCTTTTACTACAATTTAGGAAGCTAAGTAATTATCATATATTTATCCCTTACTTTATGTGTCATATATACTCATAATTTAATTTTTATTTATGACTAAAGCATTTAATAAAAGAGTTTTTTTAATTGAATTGTTTGGTGTTTTTTTATTTTAATCCAGTCTCGTATTATGTAAACAAAAGTGAATATAGGCACGTATGGCTAGGTCGTAAATTCGATGGCACATGCCATTTCTTTCTGACAGTGTTAAAAAATTGTATGGAGTGTCCCATCTATTTAGTATATTATCTATGGTATGCCGTTTGGCTTAATTGTGTATGCATGTGTCGTTACGCGATCTATATATTATCGACGACACGATAGTGATCGATGAAAAACAAAAATATAGTATCATTTTTGCATTATGCTATCAGAGACAATTACCATCAAGTGATATTCAATACTAATGTGCGGGAAGGAATAAAAGATAATATGATTATAATTTTGAAATAAAATATGATAAAAGTGACGTTTAATTTGTCGAAAAATAATTTCAAATGCGAGCTGTACTACTTTCAAGAGTTTTATTAAATTGTAATTAAGGATAAAAACATAAAAATGTATATAGACGTTGATCAGATACGTAAATTTTCAATCATTGTAAATAAGTTCATTCCAATTGTTTTAATACGCTTTAGACAATATGGGTAGACCAGTGTCTGTCTACTTCGCTAAAAAAATGCCTCTCCGACCACAATAATGAAGTACAAGTGAATTTGTGAAGTTTGAATATTGTAATGAAATACAAATGTGAAAGTTTATAAAATCTTAAACGCCTTACACTACTCGCGAGGTCACCTCGACGAAGTGCACGTCGAAGTTGATCGCAGTCTGCAGTACGCCTGAAGTACAGTCTGAAGTATGAACAAAGCGAATCCAAGTATCTTTACATTATTCTCTTCGCCTAACTTCGATTAATTTCGCGAGTAGTGTAGCGCAAGTTTTAGAAAAAGTACAAATTTGGGCGGTGCATTGTAATGGATTTCACTTCGAACGAGGCTGGTAAACGGAACTTAATAGGTACATGAGTTTTCAATTGTTGTAAAAAAGTTGAGTACCAATTTTTTTTTAAACGCGCCTTAATAAAATTCTGATTTCAATAAACAATTAAGAATATAGTCATTATGTACAGATTTACGTGTGAAATATGAAGGAGAAATTTAAATCTTATTTAATAAATTACATTTATTTCATAAAGTAAAAACAGAAAATTCTGTTAATTGTATCTTGCCTGAAATAAATATATTTTTGAAAAGCAGATAATAAATAATAACATCCAAAAATGTTGTCACAAATTTCCATTACGCGAGAACTCGCACCTAGCTCAAATTTGAATACAGGCCAGGGGCAGAATCCGTTTACATTCGAGCATTTTGTCGTGAAGAACGGACGGAACCACTTAAGTGTTAACAAATTATCGGAAACGACCTGTGGTGACCTTGAAAATATTCGAAAACATTTTCTATCCTTTCGGTCCTGTTCGTTCTAGTACATTCGAGAATATTATAGTGCATTCGCATAGAATATACAAATTATACATTTAGACATATATAAGTTGATGCTCAACAGAAAGGCGCGCTCTCCTGTAGTTCGTAACTTGTATTACTTTTGTTCTCTTGTAGTTCGTAAGTTTGTTCGTTGTTTGTTTTACTTGAGTGATAGAATTTCACAATCTTACAAAACTTTTCTAAGAATTTTTGAATAATTTTCACGAATCATTTTTATTAACTTGACATTTTTTACGAAAGTCTGAAGTAAATAAAAATTAAAATAAATTAATTTAAAAACATGAGTCCCGAAATAAAATCTTGTATTAAATAATTATTTTAAGGTAATATAACATAAAAATATACACATTTTTTACGCTTGCGTAAATATAATTCGTGTTATATCATTCTCACCAGATTGCTTTAAAAATACGTATATTATTTGACCCTGTATATATAATACGTTTTTTCCATTTCGAAGTGAAATACAATTCTCCTACATATAATTTCGTTTATTTGACTACGTAAAATATGCATTATTTGACGTATTATTGTTTTGTTTTTTTAACATGCAGACACTACAATAATTAACGTATTCAATAATACTTCAGCGGGCTAAAAAAATATTTTTAAAACTTAGCAGCAACTTATAGTTTTATGAATACACTTAGTCCATAGCTCGCACTAAAATTACTCATAACTTTATATTGTTTTTGTAGATTTATGAAAATACATATGCATATAATACGTACATAAATATTCATAGTACGTTTATGTGTATTTTCGAAAAAAAATTATTTAAATGAAATTTATATCTTCAAGTCTTAATTTATTGTAAAACGTTTTCTAATATCCATCATTGTTCACTGAAATGATCTTTTAAAACTTAAATTCTTAAATTCTAATCTATCTTTCATGTTTTACCTATGTCATATCCATAATTCTGTAAATATATTTAACAGCTTTATGTTTAAAAAATAAGTAAAAACTCACCATTGTTGCATTTCCCAGGCTTGTTTAAGAGACGTGACAATATATTCTGTGTTATATTAACATTCATAACTTGTGAGAGATTAAGTTATTTCGAGTTCCTCCGATTAAATTATACATCGTTTTTCATTTCTATGTTCGAGGTTAATAAAAGTTACAATGCATTCCAGAAAGAAATCAAGAAAGTTTTAAACTTTATGTTTCAAATATATACAACGTATTACTTTTTTTAATTAATGAATTTAAGTATTGAATACATTTGGCGTTAATTTTGTAGAAATTTATTATCTTTTAATTTTTATTCACAACTAAATAAAACTACGTAGTGTATTTAAATTATTAACCACGACCTAGGTTTTGTTGTATGACATAATCTCCAGGTGGGCAATTTGAAGAGAATGGGCAATTTGAGAGAAGAATTATCTTCAAATTGCCCAACTGAAGATGTTGTTATATAAAAAATAGAGTAGATATATTACTACATAACGTAGTTTCATTTAGAGGTGAATAAAAATTAAGTGAATTTAAGTATATTTTCAAAATATAAATATTACATTATTACATAGGTAGAAAAAAGCATTATGTTAAAGTTAATCTTCCAAGTTAATGGTATTTGCAAAAGTAAACGACACAAAGTCGCATAAAGGTAGGATCTGTAAAACAAAGTGTCAAAATGTTATCCAAAAGAGAAAGAGCGACGATCGTATGTACTAATACGATTTTCGTTGGTTATATTGTGAGGATCTGTAACACAAAGTCTGGAAATTTTATTTTGAAGAGAAAAAGTAACGACGGATTGTAAGGTTTCCCTGTTTATTTTGTAAGGATCTGGAACACAAAGTATGGAAATTTTATCTCGAGGTCTACAAAGTAGGTTTATTTTAACTTTATAACAACAAATGCGGATTTCATTTTTTAAAAACCACGTTTTCCAAATGACGGCCATCGAGTCTGACACACTCTTCGTGTCTAGCACGCATGTTTTCAAAAACGCGTTTGCAGAGCGACTGGGGTATCCTACTGACTTCGGCTGGAATATTTTCTTTAAGTTGTGTCACAGTGCTCGGATTTGTTTTGTAAACAACGGATTTTAAGTATCCCCATAAGAAAAAGTCACATGGGCTTAAATCGGGTGACCTAGGTGGCCACGGTACGGTACCGTTTCGGGATATGTTTTTTTCTGGAAATAACTGCCGGACTGCATTCATGGACACATTAGCAGTGTGAGCTGTGGCTCCGTCCTGCTGGAACCATGTGTTTTGGTTGAAGGATGGACTATTCTGTAGTTCTACTCTGAAAAAGTCATTTAACATCTGGGCATATCTCTCCGAATTCACAGTTACAGTTTGGCCACGTTGATTTTCAAAGAAATAAGGCCCTATGATTGCAGATGCAGACATGGCACACCAGACTGTTACTTTAGGCTTATGTAAAGGCTCTTGATGTATTTGTCTTGGATTGTGGACATCCCATTAACGAAAGTTCTGCTTATTCACATATTCTCCAATGTGAACGTGAGCTTCGTCACTAAAGAATATGTTGCCCATCCGGGTAGCAGTACGAAATCTCAACAACATCACCTCCGCGTAAGTTTTTCTTAATTCAAAGTCAGAATCGTGTAAATCTTGAACAATTTGAATTTTACATGGATGGAACTTGAGCTTTTTTGCATTATTACCTGTAAAGTTGATTTCGGAATTCCCAATATCGAGGAACGTGTACGCAGTGATAAACGGTGATTTTCAATGACAGAAATCATAACACGCTCGACATTTTCATTCGTGGCTACCAATGGTGTAGGTCCTGGCCTGGGCCTATTTAATGTTGATTCTGTAGCTCTGAACCTTGCTACCCATGACTGAATGAGGTTGATCGATGGTCCATCACGTAATCGATGAATACTGTAACGATTATTAAATCGACGGCGTGCTACAGACAGCGAAAATCCACTCGAAATGTACGCCTCGCTGGCAAAAGCGCGGTGCTCTCCACTCCACTGTTCCATGGCTACTAAAACATCCGCACCGCTTGCGCTTCTAACGACGCCCCCCGCGCCCCTCTTATGTGTTGCGTTCAGAAACTATGTTTGTTCAAACTTTGAAATCTGCCACTGGACACTGTATTACACCTATGTTTTGTTTATAAGTTATTATGGTAAAATTTCCTATCTTGATAAGAAAATACTTTTTTTGCAATCAGTGTTGAATTTTGACTCAAGGTATTTTTTTAAAATGTTGAACTTATATCAGATTTAAAGATACTGTGATGATAACGATTCCATATAAATAAATAAAATATGTCACTGTAGTTTTTAGGCAGCGCGTTTATTACAAGGTTTGTCACATTTAGTTATTTTTTGGACACATTTTGATATATTAAAAGTAAAATCAATCTGCAATCGCTATACATTTGATAGTTTTTTGGGGTACAGTACTTCAAAAGGAAAAATTAAAACATTGTAACATCACTCCCGTGTCCGTCAGTCTGTCTGTCGTAACCTTTTTTCTCAGAAACTCGTGACATGGAGACTCGAATTTTGGCATTATAATAGAGCATGTTATTCCACATATATTTCAATCTTTAATAATAAAATATTTGTATTTAAATTTTAGGAAGAGTATTGAATTTATATATATATATATATATATATATATATATATATATATGAATATATATATATATATACATATATATATATATATAAATATATATATATATAGATATATACATATATGTACATATATCTTTTACAACAAAATACACATTTTTACTTGGTGTATTGGGTAACCGAAAGAGATTATTCCTGTTTTATAAGTCCAAGTTATGTATTTAAAAGTTAAAGACATATACACAAAAATAAATAAATAAGATTATTTATGTAACCTTTCAAAAATTATTTCTGACACATTTTATTGCAGTCACCACTAGTCCACAACTAATCTATTTAAAAAAAATGTTTCCATTCGGTCTGCAGAGGCTAACAATTCTTTTATTTTACTCTATTCTCTTATTTTAAAAGGAAGTTTTAAAGCGAGCTACAAAATAAGGGCGACGACAAAAAAATACAGCTAAATAATTTAACTATATCTAATATAGTTAGAAATTTACTACTAAATTACAAGCAAACTACAGTTATTACCGTAGTAGAACATCTTAACGTACAAATGATAATAACCTACCGTAAGACAGCAACATATTAGGTATACTAAATTTAGCATTTGTGAAGAGTACTTGTTTAATGATACGCTATAAAATAAAAATAGGTCTAAAATAAAAATCGCAAAACTATGGGATATGCTGTCTTGGAAGAAAGTGTTACACTGCGAAAGCGGAATTTTTTGTAATAGAAGCCAAAATATATGGTTAGAAAATTACTGTAAATGTTCATTCTAACATAGTTATAATTCGATTCTTATCAATGAACTTGTAATGTATATAAAGGTTGAAATAAAAAGTCGAAGAATATTAACTTTACACAAAACTCAAATTGAAGAATGTGAAAAGCGCCCTTCACTTCTACCTAATTTAGGCCACAGATTTGGAAATTACTACTAGTAATTTTCATATCTGTAATTTGAGCTGATGGATTATAATAAATGAGAGTCGTATCTCGGATCAGCACGGAATTAGTTACTGTACGCTGTGGTACCAAGTGACTCACACGATAGTGACTACCAAAAATTTATTATTTGGTCCTAATGACAATTTGGGTACAGCCGCTTATAAGCTTATAGAAATCGATTTATTGAGAAACTTTCAAAATGAATAAATGATAAATGAAAATGAAAATTACTGAAACGATATTTGGTGATGAGAGTGAAAGTCACTTGACAATTAAATTATCTTGTAATATTGCAATCTTGTTAATTAACTAAGGATATACTTTAGTTTAAACGTTAAAATATGAATGTTTATTCTGTTATAATGTTTCTTATTGAATTTTGTATTAAATTGAACGTAAAGTGAAACAATTTGTTTTTTTATTAAAAAAATAGTAAGTATACATAATGGTAAATTTATGTTGCTTGTGTTCTTAACTTTGGATAAGTTAAGTAGTTTAACCGAAAAAATAAATAAAATATTTGCATCACACTGTCCTAAATTTACAGTATCGTAAATTAATAATTTCAAGATACTTGCTTATATAGCTATCACTCGTGTTGTTTATGCAATACTTAACCAAAATAGCCATTTATAAAGTGTCTTTCCTTATGACAAATAATACATATACTCCAAAAGGGTTAAATGGATATTGATTAGTCCTTACTTTATCTCAAAATTCTGAAGATATTAGACATAAAATGGATGAAATCTCAATGAGACAGGGTCGGCGATCGGTCAAAAGTACCGAGGACGGAAACTGATCGCAGATAGATTTATGTGGAAGAATTTTTTGTAGGAAATTGTTCGCTGGTAAATTGTTTGACTTCGTGGTTATCTATTGTTCTCGCCAACTATATGTTTTTTAAGCATGATTTGATTAATTAAATTATGTAACTTTTATGTTAACAAATCTTGTAAGTCAAGTTTCCCCTACTTCTAAACTTATCGAATTCTAAAGACAATACAAAATACGGTGCCCTCAAACTGGTATGATGATGGAGGGAGTTGACAGAAAAAAACTTCTCAATGGCAAACAGTAAGCTCTTCGAGTTTGGGTTCATGTGCTCAAGTTAAACAATTTTCACGTGACCAATTTCCTACAACAATTCTCGCTACTTATGATCGGTCGCCCACACTGTCTCATTGTGATTTCATCCATTTTACGGATGATATCTTTAAAACTTTTGAAATATCAATATACAGATTAATCAATATTCATTCATCCATTTTAGAGTTCATCGTACAAACCTATCCCGCCAAAAGGAAAAACATTTTGTAAACGCCAATTTTCGTTTAAATATTTCGTAAATAACAAGATCGATCGGCATATAGGTGTGTATTTTGATTTTATTCGTTTACATTACTGTAAATTTATGATGGCGCGATGTAAATCTTCCACTTTATTAATATTATGTGTGCCTACTTAACTTATTCACAGTCAAGTATACAAGCAACATCAATTTACCATTATGAATATTTTCTGTTCACTTAATCAACAATTTTTTTTCATTTTATGTATGATTTATACATATATGTATATATATATATATATATATATATATATGTATATATATATATATATATATATATATATATATATAAATATAAATATATATATATATATATATATATATATATATATATACATATGTATGTGTGTACATATTCGTTTACTTTTGCTTTAAGAAGCACTAATTTCCCGCTTAATTTTTGACATAATCCTTTTTTCTATTTATGTCATATAGTAATCTTTATATTTTCGATATATCCTTAAATTCAGTAAATATCAAAAATAATTTATTGTAATTAAATTTTTAAAAAAATAATATATAATATATTGGACATATTTAAAAACTAAAATTTAAAATTTTCTTGATTCATTCAGGAATGCACCATCAGTTTTATTACTTTATAACGTAGGTTTCAATATTTACATAGGTATACTTTAATACATCGTAATTCGTAACAACTTGAGAGCTAAATAAAAAAATATTTAATTGATGTATTAAAATAAAATATTTCGAAAAGTGCCATTTGTAAAATTTTGGATTAATTCCCATTATTGCAAAATTTCCTAAAAAGTGTTATTATTTATTTAAAAAAAATAAATATGTGATTAAATTTTATTCTCAATTTAAAATTTATTCTTTTGCCTTCATGAAATTTATTTGCAGTTTTTTGGAGAATTTTTTAAACTTATTTTATATAGGCTCTAATTTTGCGTTATCGGTTAAACCGTATTCGTGAAATATGGACACGATCGTGTCTCTTACGTTTTTAGTGTATTGAATTCTTGCTCTTAAAATACGTCACACAAGATGTGAACGCTACATAATACAAAATACTTTGTCGCCTCTCTTAAACTCTTAAACTTAGTTGGAGAGGCACACTTAGAAAAAGAACATTAACTAATATAGTTAATATCCTTATTTTATTCGCCTTCTTCCCTGTATTTTATGGTTGCTTCCTTTCAACTTTTTCGTGTTTTATTTCTATATGGGTCTTTCTAGTTCATATAAAGATGTATGTATGTTTTCTTGTTGATAGGTTTTAGAGTCTATTCCTTCAAAAGGAAATAAAAATTGATAGCTTTTAGGATCACGTTGCTACTCGTCTTTCTGTCTCTTTATCTATAAGTTTGACTGCTAAAACTATGCCCCGGACCGATAAGAGGTGTCAAGTAGGAATTAGAATTCAATGCTTAAAATCAACAATCTTATAATACTGTAAAAAATAAATCTTACTCACTGAACGCATTAAAAATACAACTTTTCAAATATTACGTAGTTTAACAATGACTCATTACTTAACCTGTCACAATTTATAGGTTACGTCCCGTTAACTTGGACTCTTGAAATTCGACACAAAGGAATGTATCATAACGCTAGTAAAGGAACAATATTAACTTTTGATTCTATTAAGAATTATTAAGTGACAAATTTAATTTTTTGATTGTTCTGTCAATAATGTTTCATACCGTGTCTACGTTAATAACATCATAATTAAGTTTGTCAATAGCAAACTTCGATAGTATCACTACTACGCATCATGCTATGACGGCATTACAAATTGTGCCTCAAGTTTCCCGTGAAACTACAGTTCAGGTAGCAGTTCTTATAGTTTATGTCAATTGCTTGTGAAATATATAGCAAGGAATCATTTGCATGGTGGAAAATTATATTAGTTTGATAAAATTACATAGCCGATTGTTTTTTGTAATTTCGACAAGCAAATACATGAATTACTTCATACTGCACATAATCTTTAAATGTCTATTAAAATATTGCTTGTGTGTAAAATACAATGAATTTTTTTCATCATTATATAGTTAGAGTAAATTAAATTATTCAGAAAATAAATTATATCTATCGTATGTAGGTATTACTTTATTTTTTTTTTTTTTGAAGGAAGCGGTCATAATGTTATGACGGGAAGCCAGTTGGCAAAGCGAAGGCCATATGACAGTTTGCAATACATAGCGTGTTACTATGGGAAAAGGTTGTAAACATGAGATAAGCGTATAAAATAAAATGCCATTTTGTTTTTTCACCTTTAACCTCAAGTTAAGTTTCAATTTATTTTTAACAAGGTAAACAAAAAGACTACTTTGTATGTTTGCAATGAAAGGTTTACGCTATTAATGGTAATACGGCGATCGTAATCTTCTTTCATTTGGTTCCATTAGAACCATCTTCTAAGTTGATTGTGTCGACTTAGAAGCTTGATTTTTTTACAGCTCCAAGGGATCATAGGCTTAAGTGTTTGATATTAATTTCAACTTGGTACCTCCACGCGTTCCTGAGAAAAAAATTCTTGTCACACAGACAGATGTAGAAGGAAGTGATCCTATAAGGGTTCTTTTTTCCTTTTGAGGTACAGACACCTAAAAAGGGTTAATTAATAACTTAAATATTGAATAGGAAAATATCAGTATAGTATTTCATTGTTCCTTTTGAGGGAATTGGTATATGGAATGGACACAATTTTTTATTTTTAATGTTTTCGCTGCTGAATTTATTTACATGTAAGTTATTAATTTATTAAAAGTTACTTACCGACTTATTTCCTTGGTCCAGTCGACCTCACAGTAACAGACGCCCAGTTCCCCTGCCCATTACGTGGACCTATTTATTCAGTTTGGTCATACGTTGTGAAATTGAGTTACGCTGTCTGTTGAGCCGCATCGCAAGCTGCTTGGCCGCTCGTGTTATGAACCTGGGTATCGACAGATAGTACAGTGAAGTGAGAAATTGATGTTAGAATAACGTAGGTAACATGACAATATTGTTTTCTCCGGAAAAATTAAAATATTTAAACTTTTTTCTCGAAGAGTATATATGATGGATTTATTGTTTCAAAAATTTGTTAAGTTCGAATAGATTTGTGTGTATACTTCGATACAAAATCTTTTTATTAAACTATTGATAAATGTAAATATTATTGCCCATCGTATTAATATACAGCCTAGCATTTCTTCCAGAGGCATAAAATTTATCGTGATTTTCTCAAGAACTGTGATGGATAAAGTTATTCTGGTAAACTTCTGCTTTTCTGGTAATTTTGGAAATAACAAGGGGGGTGGGAGTTAGTGCGGTATATATTTTTGTGCATTTATCTGATCGTGCACTATAACTTAAAATTCTAAAAAATATGTTCAATTTTTTTTCTTATTAGCGCTTTTACCAATATCTGAATATGCATAAAACATAAATAAAAAAAATTTAGTACCTATTTACTCCTTCTAAAATTATTATATAAATATTTAAAAATGCTCTATGTTATTGTATATTATATGATTTATTATTGAGTCAAATTTGAAGTTTCTACATTATAGGTTGCACATGAGCAAATATCACTTGCGTATAATGCGGTAGTCTAATATCATGAATGACAGCATAAATTAGGTAATGAGAAATAAGCAGTTGTACGATTTATGTATTCTGTAGTTTATACTTATTCGAATTGTACCGTTATTAAAACTATATAAATCCTATCTACAACATATGGTAATGTCGCCACAGTTTTTGTGAAATTGCATATTCGTTGTATTTTCAGTATTACGAGTGCCCCGGCCGAAAAGTTTGATATTAAATGCAGTGAGCGAGATATGGTTGGCGAGATTCTGGACAGGCGTTACACGGTGTGAGATGCAACCGGGCTATGCGAGGCAGCGGCATTCTCCTGTGGCTGCATGCAAGCCTTTTGTGTTGGAGCACATCCACGAGTACGAGATCGAGGGCGAGCATTTGTGGGCGGAGATATCTGTTGGCCACGATAGTGTATATATTTGTGAAGTGAATTATATATTGCTATATTTATATAAATATATGTCATCATATTGTTCATTTGCAAATTGTAATAATGTAAGTAATTCAAATGGAATAATGTTAGATGTGCTGCTATCTAGTGATAATGGCGAGACCGTGGAGCGATGCTTCCTGCCATTTATACGCGAGGACCCATATCATACTGCATTTTTTGTAGATACCCTACATTATCTCTATTTATTTCTCAACCATCTTCTAATCTTGAGCTCTACGCCAAATGAACCTTTCTGAAAGGGAAACTATGCTCCTTTATATCGTCTCCTGTCTGACATCGATTGGAGCGATTTGTACTCAATTGACGATATGAATGCCGCTGTCGATTTCTACAACCAAGTTTACTATTGTATCAACTCATGTATTCCCCTTAAGATCCAAGAGACTTCTAAGATACAGTATCCAGTCTGGTTTAATCAGCAATAAATTACCGACATAAAATTAATTTCATCGGCGTTGGAAACAAGATCGATCCGCTAGTGGCTACAAGATATTCAAATCGCTCCGATCTACAGTCAAATGTGATATTAAGAATCTTATATCTGATTAGATTTATAATGTAGAATTGAATTAAAAAAATAACTGTGTATCATTTTTGTCTTATATAAATGCCCAAAGAGCTACCAGCGGCGTTCGCAACATTGCATCATGGTGTGATTTTTCGCGACCCAGCGACGACTGAAGCTTTCACTAGGTATTTCCGATCGGTATACCGTTCGAACGTTCCTCGACTGGACGTTGCGGTGGCGGTTTCTTGCTACCATACCGGAGCCGACGTTGATGTCACACGTGTATCTGATAGTGATAGTCAAATTGCTTTCTCCAGGCTGAAGAGATCAATCGGACCCGGTGGTATAACTGGGTACATATTTAAAGCTTGCGCTGATATGTTTTGAAACCTTTGAAGCATATATTTAAAGTTTCGCTAAAAACTGGCACTAATACTTCACGTTGGAAAGTAACCCAGGTAAGACCTATACCTAATGGTGCCATGTGTTCAGATGTAAATAATTTCAGACCGTTCCTTATCTTCTCAAAACCGGTCAAATTGTTTTACTTTGTTTCACATCGCTGATATTTTCACACATAGGCTTAAATCATTAAATTTGTCGTAACCATATGTCGATTGGTTCAATTCCTATCTTCGTGGTCGCAAACAGGTAATGAAAATTTTTGAAAAGTACTCAAAATATACGTCTTTTTGCAATAGTACCTCAAGGTATTGTCCGTTCTCCACTTCTTTTTTCTACTTTTATTGATACCGTGGTTAAAAAATTGTCCTTCAATCATGATTTATATGCTGATGATCTTCAAATATACTCTCACTGCAATGTCGATAGAATCTCTTCACGCATTGATGTATTAAATACAGATCTACATCTGACTAGTCAGTGGGCTGATAGGCAGGGTCTTTTGATTAACCCAATTAAATCACAGGCTGTTATTATAAGCAGTCGGGAAATTTTTCCAAAAATATCTATAGCTGATTTAAAACAGCTATTGAATAACGGTTATAATATTCCTTTTCCTTCAACTGTAAAAGACTTTGGTCTACTAACTAACCAACATCTCACACGGTATTTTCAAGTAAATTATGTTAGTCGTACGATTTCCTTCAAAATACACTCCCTCAAACGGCTTCAAAATTTCCTTCTACTGCGAGCTAAAATACAAATTTGTCAAACTGTACTTCCGTCTATTCTTCATTATGGGGATGTGTGTTATTCTAATCTAAACGAACATTTATGTTGTGTATTCAATACATCTTCGGCCTTAAAAAATTTGAGCATACATCCCAGTATCGCTCAGGTTTTAAATGGTTAAATATACCGTTACACATTCATACATTAAATCTAGATTCTAATACCTGTCATCCCACGACCTCGAACTACGATCGAAAAGTAAGTAAATCTTCCTAATCCCTCAACAGCAAAACCGAATTTTATGGAGAATTCTTCACCGTATATTCTACTCTATTGTGGAATGAACTGACTACAAGTGTACAAAGTGTGTCCTCATTATCTGCGTTCAAAAGTCGTCTGAAAATACATTATCTGTCATAATTTGGCAGAAATTAATCCCTTACATTATAATCCATCATTGTCCCTCTCTACACCTAAAGTGTCGTTTTACTTTTGTTTCTAATTAATATGGTTTTATTACTACACAATATTATATATTTTAAGTAGAATTAATTCATGTCTAAAAATCACTTTAATATTTAATGCTTTCATCGAATTCATTGTGGTTGGCTGCAAAAGATTGATTTAAGATAAATAGTTCTACTGCTATAATTTGAGGAAGGAACATTAAAAATACAAGTGTCATTGAGTTCTTAAATAGAGGTTTAAAATATTATAAATGCCACAAGGTATAACATTCATTAAATCCAATATTATCCATAAAAGTAAAACCAACTAAGTTTGGACAACGTAACATTTTCAATTTAAAGAGAAAATGTAACCACATTCACTCCCTTTGACCAGCTGGTACGAAGTTAGACACAGCGTAACTTTGTTCGCTGGGCCTGCCTAAACCCAAGTTTTCCCTGAATGAAGCATTGTGAAAATGTTATTTAAATAACTTGGAAAATATATATCATTACGTGTAAGGTAATATAAAAAAAAGTAATATTTATATAAAAAAAAGTAATATTTTATTTAGTCATTTATGTATTGCATAAATGACTAAATAAAATATTACTTTTTTTTATTAAAAAGGGGAAAAAAACTTAAAACTTAGATTCAATATTTCCGAGATATTTTTAGAAGCAGCCAATATTTTAATCATTGTTTTTTAACAAATTAAAGTTATTAAAAATATGACTTCAAAATATAAAACATATTTTTGAAGAAATAGTAAAATCAAAATTAAATTTATAACAAGTTCGTCTTCCACTTGATGAATATTTATTTTTGTTTTCTTTATTTTTGAGTCGATATTCTCTACTTATCTTGTTGGATTGTAATTTATCTATTTGTAACTTCGTTTGATTTCCCAATAATTTAGTTACGACTACTGTTAACTATTTAAATCTTTATTCCACCTTATTATATTAGATAAGACCAGCGGCTTCACCAACGTGTTATTTATTTCTTGAAGTAACAACATAATACTTTGTTCTTATACAATCAGATAATTCCATATATATATATATATATATATATATATATATATATATATATATATATATATACATACATATACATATGCTATTTTATATTGTTAAATCATTTACGTTATGGGTGAAATATAAAAATTTAGACAAATGATTAACACACTCATTTATCAACCTAGAAACATTGCTTAAAATGAAAACAAAAAAGGTTTATTATAAATTGTTTATAGGAACATAAATTGTTTTCGCAAGGATGTTTTCAAATTACCTCATTCGTGTTTACAGATGACGAAAAGTACTATTCACCTATACTTTACAATACATGCACATTGTGTATTTTATGGTTCCCTCGTGATACAAGGAGTTATTATAATATTACCATGTTAATCTCTACGTTCATCTGTCACAGCCTCAAAGTCTCTAAAGGTTTAAACCTGTATATATGCATGACAATTTATAAGTAGATGTGAGTTCTGAATTCCAATTTCAAGACCTACATTTGCCATATGACGATTTTGAGATAGCTATTGCTATGTGGCTAAATATTTAATTTGACGTGCTTTTCTTTCCATAAATATAATCGAATTTGTGTTGTAAATATGTAGGGATGAAACTTCGTAATTTCGTACATTTGAGTAATATAAGTTAGGTCCTTTGAAATGAAATTGAGATTTGATTTATTAAATATTTTTCTTTTTTAAGCCTTGTTTGCGAAATATTAAGTTTAAAATTGACATGCATTTAATGGCGATATTCAAATACGATTATTTCCATCTTACATCAAGAGTTTCTGGCAATATAAATGCCTATGAAGACTTATTTCTTGAGTGTGCCAATATGCGATTGTTTTTATTGAAACCTTTGAATAATTATGATAAATATTTAAATTTGATCTACCTATTAAAAATTTTCAGATAATTAATTGCATCTTTCTTTTTTTCACTAAAAATACTTTGTTGAACGATAACGTGTTTTACTTTTACCCACATTAGTACTTCTGAAGTATCATAAACAAATTTTTGATTTCCAAATATTCCAAAAGATTCTGCAGTTGACTATATAACAGCTACGAGATATGTAATGAACTAAATTTGCGAGCGCGCAAATCACCAGTCAACAACGTAATAAGAAATTAAATTACATCAATAATTGACTTGGAATAAATTACGTCGAATTTTGCAAATCAAAGAGATCATCGTATTTTTAATTTGTTTTGAACACGTAGTAAAAAGAAATAATTTTTTGCTTTTATTTTTCGTTCGTCTCTTCCAAAAAAGTAAGCTTCAAAAAATATATTTTTGGTGTAAATCTAAAAAAAAATAACGTGTTAACATTTTTGATGTAAAACTAGAAAAATAACATGTTAACGGTTGAGGTATTTCAACTAAATAAGAGAAGAAATTATAAATAAATATTAAAAATTTTAATTTTATATGAAAATTTGAGTATGAAATTTAAATCTATAGGTAAATTTTCTTGTCAATATTAGCGTCTAATATTTGAAAGAAAACACTTTATACAACCCTCACAAAATTTTCCCTTAATCATGTTAGCCCACCATTTTTAATTATATTCGACGAATTGAAAACAGGGATGTAATACGATACACTGCACTCACGTAACTTGAGCCTCGCTCGTTTTAGCCTCTTCATTAAGGCGGCGTAATACTGTATTTCCTACTAAATAAATAATTCATTGCTCGTTTCGTTAGGATTTTCGGTTCTTACTCTTGCTGCGAAGCATAATTTTGATTAAAAATTAAATTTTTTAAGCCATATAATCGCGGTATTTAGTTTCTTGTAAGTGATTTTTAAATTGTCTACTTTAATCATTGGAATAGGATGAAATTGTTTTTAAGCCTGTACTCAAATATTTTTCACTAGGTAAATGAAAATACTTCTATGCGCTGTATTCACTATGTCTTGCATTTTTTCTTCTCGATGATAGCACCCCTGCTATCATTTTGATTGTTTTTTTTGTTTTGATATTCGTAATTCAATCGACCAAAAAGATTAGTAAAGGAAGGTGTTTTATGAAAAAATCTTATTGGATAGTCACGTACCACATAGGATACTGTAATTATGTATGTTCGTATAAACAGCAGTATTGGTAATTTCACTAACACGGAAATTATTTTGGTAGCAAAATGGTTTATAAATCACATGCGCGCGGTAGAAAAATGGTTGTCAGACTGTAGTTGTCGTCATTCTGGTAGTTGGGTGTTGACTTCTTTAGAAAATTCAATTTGTTTTAATTAGTATCATTATTTAATTTATTGAAATCTTTATTAAGATAAGAAAAGAATAAAGTTAAACATTTTTGTTTTCCCGTCTCGAACAGGAGAATTTGTTTTGATAATTGGTAGCTCTAAAATATTGTCTTATTTTAAGTATAGGTAACCTTGTATGAGAAACTTTTTTTTCTAAGAGTTAGACGATTTGCACTACATGCAATACTCATGAAGAACATTTTTGAATTATTGGGTATAACTATTTATACACTTTTGTAAGTTATATTTATAATAGGATATTTAAACCTTTCAATATTTTTTTTAAAATACAGCAAGTTTTGACAAATAAGTATCTAATATTCCTGACCAAGATTTGTTTCACTGCTCTAAAAGAATGTAAAACATATAATTTAAATTAAAATTTGAAATTTTTTGTATCCAAATGAAACCAGCTTTTAGTGTGGCCTAACTTTCAAAAGTTTTCTTACCGGGAATATTCATGTATATATCTATATAATCAATCAATCGTTTCATTTAATATTACGATAGATGCCGGCATTTAGTCATATAAAATCTCGAGTTTAATAGATGAACTCTTATCAATGTTCACATTTTTTATTTTTTTCATCATAAATTGACCCCATCTTAACCGTAAACGATTTTCCCTAAACATAATACGTTCCTTCCAGACAACAAATAAATTGCAAAACGGGGAAATTCAATTTTCATCAGCGAAAATAAATTTTGCTTCCTTGTATTACACACGCCGTGCCAGTGGTGAAAGTGGCGGAAATTCGTTATAATCCTTTGGATATAAGGCTCAATAAACACGAATTAATGAAATGAAATTTCAACTAATACGTAGCGATGTATTTTAAATATACCTTGGTCTTGATACCCCGCCCGGAGACATACAGAGGGGCCGAATTTCTTTTTGAATACTTCATTGAGTGTGATGTCATGGAATGGATTTTTTAAAGTGAAGTTCAGTCCTCAATTTTGTCATGTAATGTCGGTATATCATATGTTTTGAGTACTCTGCATCCACAAAAATAATAGCAGGGTATTTTTTCGAATTTAAATTTCATTTGTGGTCGAAACTGGAGATTATTTTAGTTAGTTAACTAATCTAACGCTTAATTGATCGTTGGAGATTTTTTCTGCATCTGAAAAATCTTTGATTTTAATTATTTTATTAGTGTCTGAGAAAATTTTATTCATGACACTGAATATTTTGTTTATGTTACCTCATATCTTCGGAATTTATGAAGCGTTTAAGATGATTCTTTCTTTTATTTAAAAGAGTTATATTTTCATTGTAGTCCCATGAAAACTGATGATACATCATAGCATTCCTCAACACGGAACAGCATAGGTGGCATGATTGAGTTTGTATAATTTAGGTCTAAAGGTAATTTAATAAGACACAACTAATGATGATATAAATATTCGTGATATACAAAATCAGGGTACAATCCTAGAAGGTAACATTTTCAGTGAGGCAGACCAAACTCATTGTTTGGACTCGTTTAACTTGTACTGACGTAACAAAACAGTAACAAAGTTAATATGTAGGAAATATACAGGGGCATGAAGGCACCTTTTTAAATGGTTTTATTTAGCTTCATGTTCCGTATGTTGACGTTTATTCAAACATTGCGATTAATTTTTCAACTGCTTAACAGATTTTTATGAAATTTTGCACAAGTACTCTATTCCTATGATAATACAACATAATGATAATTTCAATCTTTGATGCATAAATCCTGGTGTACTGCCTCCTTAAGCCGGGAGACTTCAGGATCTGCTGTTTTTAAATAAGTATATGTACATATAGTGTCTCAAGCATGGACTCTCTCATTGAACTCTGAATTCTAAATCCTTATTCCTTTGAGATATCATTGAGCTTCAAGTTCCCACTCCTCAGTCCTGATCCTGCAGGTATACTGCTTGTCTAAACCGAGAGACTTGAGGATCTGCTATTTTCAAATCAATCTTTCCATTTTCCAGAAAACGTCTACCATTGAATTTCGGGTTCCAACTCCTTAATTTCGTGGGCCTTAAGCAAGGAGTCTGTCATTGAAGTGTTGTGCAGTGGTACTACCTACCTAAACCACGAGACTTGAGGATCTGCTGTTTTTAAATTAATAGTATGGATCTCAAGTACTTCGTCATTGAACTCCAGGTTTCAACTCCTCAGTCCTGTGGTGTTACGTTATTTTTTTAACTCAATTTTATTCTTAAAACCGTACATTTTTTTTTCAAATAGTGGAGTTTGATTTATAGATAACCTTTTATCTACACGTGCTGTCTATTTTTTAACATATTCACAAAATAATCCTTCAACATCAATTTTCCAACCGCGCATTCATGCCTTCATGCTTCACAGGTATTAAGGCTTCTCACTTATTTATTCATTAAGCTCGCCGTAAAATTCGGCATTCCAGGGTAAATTAGTTATTTAACCATTAGTCAGTTTGGGTATACATTTTAATGCCAATTTAAATTCATAATTTTAATCATGAATACTTTAACTAAGACTTCGACTACTTCGACCTTCAAAATGAAATATATTTTGTCACCAAAATTTGTGAGGTCAATGTTTCTGTATAAGAATTAATTATTTGAGTATTTATTTTAGGACTATGTACTTAGGGGCATCATATATTTCGTAAGGTGTATAATGCCATATAAAGTGTTTTTGTTTATTCCGTTGGGAGTATTTTTAAGGAATTGTCGTAATAATGAATATCGGACTTTAATCAAATTAGTGGGAATTCCGCTAGAAATAATTTTTCTTATTATTTTACACTTTTCTTTTTAAATATTTTCCGGTATTTAACGAAATTCAGAAAAGAACAAAATTATAGTTGTTTAAAATAAATATGTTCCTTATCCATATTTCATGAACGAGCGGGATCAGTCTATTTCGTGAAAAAGCAACGTATTTCATATTAAAATTTAAATGACAGATTACCGTAGGGGAAGTTTTAAAGAACTTTCGTATCTTCTTTTTTTTAATTTATCACTTATAATAACTGGCATATTAAGACGTAAGTAATGCAAGCCATGATGGTAAAAATTCTTCATTAATTAAAAATTCTTAGATAGTTATTAAGAGGATTCTCAAAACGACTTTCGAAAACTTTAAAAAACTAAGTGGAATACATATGTACCAGTAACACAACTAATTTAACTGACGCCCGTATTTATCATCATCAACATTTACTACCAAATTTGCCGGCAAAAGCCAGTTTACACATATTTATAAACGTTAATACATTAGTTCCTTTTAAACTTTACCAAAGTCGGGGGAAACTTCTCGCTTAGGACGTTATCAGGAGAGCAATGAACTGAAACTTAATTTTATTAAAATTGAGCGATAAGAGGTGAAGATTGATGTTTTCATCCAGCGCCTTCAAAACTTTTGACAGTTTTCGTAACTTTCAGCGTATCTTTATATTGAATAACTTTTATTCTTCGACGCGATATTTCTTTTACTTAGAACCTTTAAAGTTTAAATGGGAAATTAATTCTAATGAACGGCGAGGATTGATCATGATTAAAAGTAGTTAGTTGACATATATTTCGAAAATAAACTGAAGATTATAATCTATGCTAACTTTCCTTTGCTACCGTAGCACATAGTTAATGAAAAAGTATTTATTATTAAAATGTTATTTCTGCTCATGTAACACACATATATTTAAAATACTGGAATACAAATTATGCATCCGAATAATGAGCATAATTTGTATTCCAGTATTTCAAATATAATAAGTGACCATAAGTGAGCAAAATAAATTACTCTAATAAATGTCAAATATATATGCAATTCTTAACTAAGACCTTGAAAATAATATTTCAATGAATATTTACTATACTGCTTATTCGCTTCCTTTATACTTGGTTTTTTATAAAGGGAAGTTTATGAGTTAGAATTTTCTTGATTACTAATAGAACTCGCACTTTGAGGATCTGTGTACACTTAAGCAGTTAGTATTATAAGGGCAGATAACATTTTATTAAACTAAAGAATTTATAAAATTAATATTATGTTTCACTATGCATAGAGCATATCTTTTAAAACCATAAAATATCGCCAATTTCTCAAAAATTATTTAATTTAGAATTGTTGATAAAATGTTGCCGGTAAACTATAGTTATCTTCTACTAATGCTGTTTTTGTCATAAAATTTTTTCAAAAACTCTCAAATACGAGTCGAACTCGCACTACGAGGGTATTTAGGTATTAATAAACATTTAAGTGTACATAGCATTTCTATTAAACTATTTACAAACATTAATTTTCCACAATGTAATGACATTGTCTACTATATCTTTCACAGGCGTAAAAATTTGTAATATAAGAAATCTTTCATCATAATAAGCCCTTCCAAATGATACCCAACATAACATTAAAAAAAGTTTGAATATTTTATTCACTCCCTCTTCAATTCTAAAATATCAGTAAATATAACAGATGTGCCAAATTTCAAATTTTAATATCGCATGTTTTAAAAAAATGTGAATAATCTTCTAAGGATTCCGTTTTTCACTTGGAAATAGAGAACTTGGACATAAAACAAAAGTGAAGTCGGCATCCATACAAAAAATAATGACTGATTTTTTGCTAGTTGTGTAGTTAAGTGGCTAACAAATTGACCTTAACGTCATAAGGGCTTGACTAATTTAATTAAGGGGGTAAAATTTATTTGTCGTACGGCTGAGATATAAAAAAAAACTTTATCGTGAACGCAATTCCCACTCACTTGATACGATATGAGTTACCTATGTATGATAACAATCATAATTTTGATATTTTTTTTAATTTTGATTTCCACTAGCTTCGTCTAAAATTTTCATATCAAAATAATTTGTTATCATTGTGCGCGTTGTTGATATTTGTCTATCGTAAACATCTATAATTATATAAATAAATACAAAATTAAAAACTGTACGCTATGTCTATCTCCTTGGTTTTGGCAGAGTGGTCGTCGTCATCGGGCAAGTAAGTCTACTGCAGATGAGCGGCGCGCTGCAACATACATCGCCATTTGTCTCTGGGGATGATTATATGCCTCGATCTGATTTGCCCATCTTATCGGTGTTCTCTCATGTGCTTTGGGATCATTTGGTTTCTATGTGTATTTACGTGTCTATATTTGGTACACACAATTCTTATTTTTGAAAAAATTTCAGATAATTTCTAGTATTTCAGAAAACAACACAGTAGGCGGTGGTTACAACATTAAATCAAATATCGAAATTAATTTCCGTCAAGAAAAGAAATAAATTCCATGTTTTTAAGTAATTTACATATTTATTAATCTCAGATATGATTTTACTAATGTGCTCATAATACCGTTTACCGTAAATGTCCTGTCCACTATAATATGAGTTTATATATAATGATACGAACAATTTCAAGATAATATTACAGGGCACAAATTACTTCTTAAATATTATTGGTTCACAGCTTTATGTATATTTCCACGTAAATCATTCATATGGAAACTCTATGCTTGGAACTTAGAGCAATGGCAAATGATTGCCGCCTTATGTGGTAAATGAGAGTAGCATTTTCATCGCCGTGAAATGCATTTTCAATTTTCGTTATCTTTAGATAATTCTATATAATTTTAGGCATCAATGAACTAAATTGATTTAAAAAATATTTTATTTTCATTTGAAAATTTTAATTTTTGGAAAATATATTTTTTTAATACTTCTTCGAGTAGGGTATCGTTGGAAATGTTTTTAAAAATTGAATTAATGTATATCTATTAAACATTCACTAACATCATGTAAGTGGCGTACTATCAGAAAACGTCTGATTTAATAGTTGTAGATTTAATAATGCTAAAAGAGTTCTAGATACTAGAATTTCAGTAGATTAAAGGTTCTCATCAAATTAATTTTTTTTAAATTATTTTAGTCAACTTGGATTTTATGTGTGTTCTCACTAGCATATGCTCTTTCTTTTTAATGAAATAATTGATGTAGTATTTTCTGAAATTTAAAAATTTTTATATACCGCTTCGGTCATGCAATAACGCCTGAAGAACCAGTCTCAACGCTCATGACATTGCGTCATGCGACGGAACAATTGTTCACACTGAGCACTTCCGGTCAGTATAAAGTCCGAACGTTCTTCGACTTGACTTTGTGTTGGCGTAGTTTTTGTATTGTATCGAAGTCGATATTAATGTCATATATATTAGTAATAGCGCCTTAACACGTGCCGAAGTGGACATTGATGTCATATAGTTTAGCAATTAGGACTTAACACATATTATTAGATATGCTGTACTGAACACAAAAATTGCATTTTTGGGAGTTTGTTTTTAATAATAAATTGTTGCTTTTCTTTATAATATACCGCCAAATAAACCCTATCGGATTTATACAATAACAACTAACTTTTTTGATAAAGTTATTTTTGAAAAGTGTATTGCATCCTAAGACAAAAACATGTTATTTTCGATTTGTTTACCACATACTGAAAATAATTTTTCTCGCAGAAGGGTAAACCAGAATGGAACTAATATTTTGTAGCGACAGTAATGCCATAATGTATATACTGGGTCTTCAATACAGATTAAAGGGTCAACTTTTTTTATGGACACTTCAAAAGCCTTTTTGAAGGCAATTCTTTAATTTAATGGAAATAAACTTACCTCCCTGTAAATAGTTCATGCTGTCAATGTTACAAACTCATTCATATATTTACAAAGTTTATATGAGCAGAAATTTGTAATGGTATGTATAATAGAAAAATTTGTATAAATTTGAATGTTTTGACATTCTTATTAGGATTAAAAATTATATACAATTTGTAGAAAATCACTGATAAGAATACTATAAAAGTATGATTGAAAAGTAACTTTATTAAAAAGAATTTATCGAATAAAATTCTAAAGCAAATAACCATAGCGAAAGCAATATTCATATCGCGGACTGTCCAAACATATATTTCCGTAACATTACGGCGGTCGTATGCTTGGCTACGTATTTATCTCGTGATATTATTTGACTATTTGGCAAATTTTTTTCTTATTTCGCTTAATAGAAAGCTTTTGATCTCATGGATAACGACTATTAAATCCTACTAAATTGCACTGGCAAAGCCTCATTTTTTCCTTATTTCAATCTATCAGGAGTAAGCCAGGTCTCGAATTTCGAGCCCTGATATATAATATCATTAAGATTAAAATTGCACACTGCCTTCTATTCGCTATCACATGTTGATCATTGAAGGACTGAAATTGATCACTTTAGCTTTCCCGTAAACTTTAGCCAAATTTCTAGTAAAGCGGTTTTTTTATAATTTTTACTACGAGTTTTAGAGTAGAATAGGGGGAACATGGATCTCTTATATAAGGTTTAAAAAAAGAATAGTTTTTATTACTTCTTACTTGCTTTTTCGAATGAAATTCCGCACAACACAAAAATAATATTTTCAATCACTTCATTTGACCCTCTAAATTTCGATAAAATTATTTATAAGCTTGTATTCTTGAAATGTACGTGGGCCACTATGCTTTATCATTTTCATGTCAAATTTTGAGTTTCTACGACAAACGGTTTCATAGAGAAATATACGTCACTAATGGATACGTAATTCATCTTTTTCCTTTCTTATAACCGGAACTCTAAAACTACATCCTTAATAAAAAGAAAATAATGAAAATTTAATAAAAAATCAGCTTTATCATACGAGAGGTGATATTAATAGATCGTGCAGTTCTTATCGTACAATGGGTCTTGAAATAATTAATTGTGCATAATTTGTTAAGAAAGAAAAAATTACAATCGAAGTTAGGACACAAAATAATAAAATAATATAGAAATTTGTATAAAAAATGTTCCTTTCTATATGAAATTGGAGAAAAATTATATTAAATTACTTTAATGTCTGTTTGAAATGCAAATATTTTCTGTACGTACAAATTATTAAATACATGTCTATATGTATTACTGTACGTACAAAGACATATAGACAAATTAAAACATATAGACAAATTAAAACAAGTCGGGGTTTTCGGTAAACAAACATATTTAACGAAAATAACGTTTTTGTCTTTCCTTTGCCATTTGGAATATTTTTCTCATACTTCTATACTGCATAAAAAAATCACTTCTGGTTTATCTTGTTTTTGCTTTACTGGGTTCACATTAAATATTACTGAGTTTTTGTTTTACTTAGTTCACATATAAGACATTAAATATTACTCGCAATTCTGTCCATTGTTAATGTAGGAAAAGTTATGGTATGTTACACATTTCTAAGTTTTGGTCATCCTGTCTGAAAACTAAAAGAATGCTGATATATAATTGTTTTGAAGTAAAAAGTCAAAATAGTTTACTTTGCCGTTTAAATGTATTATTGCAAATATTACGTCAAAAACGAAATATGTAGTTAGATCAGAAACTTTCTTTGTATAAGCAGTGTCGACTTGTTAAATTTCGACCTTAAAGTTGAATTTCGGTATATTTTACATAATAACTGTTGGGTCCTGAAATCGGTCGGAAAAGCTCATATTTGCATTTTGCTACGTCCAGAAACATCATTGGTAACATTTCGAGATTGGTTGGACAGTTGGAATATATACATGATTGCAATTTTTGTTTTAAGTACACATATGAAATAAATATATATATATATAAATATATATATATATACATATATATATGTATATATATATATATATATATATATGTATATATATATATATATATATATATATATATATAAATGTATTAATTTCGTACCTTTATTGAATTATTTATGTCGTTAAATAAATGTCTATAAATAAATTTAAATTCTGAAATTATATAAATAAAGAGAGCTCCACTTTACTGCTGGTTCATTATAACTATAACATAAAATAAACATCGATCGAAGAGAAAATGTGGAATCACTAACATTCAATGCTATTTTTATGACTATAAACATACACAAATAGACAAATAAACAATATTTTATTATCCTTAATTTACTTAGATTATTTTTTGTTTTCCGTCACAATACAGCTTACGAAGCTCAATGCTTGAACCAGCTTAACATATTCATTTATACAACACAAATACACATTACGTCGACATATTGGAAAATATCGATGCTTATAGGCTTAAGAAAAAATATGTAACGGGCAGGCAGACACAAAAATATAGCCAACATGCCAATTTTAACTATTTCTTTGTAATAACTTTGTTAAATGTTTTATATTACGATAAATTGGTTTTACTCTTCTATTGCAAAGATATCATATTCCACGTTTCTTGTAAAGTTGGGTATTAGTTTCTTATTATCTTATGCAGCTCATAATGTTTTTATTTTATTGTATTTCCGACACTGAAGACAGCAGTAACCAATGTGATAATGGGGCGACCACGAATTTACATTTCTGCCGCATTCTTGACGCTGAAAATTGTTGCAAATAATATAATAGTCAGGCGGCTTTGAGTTTACAATACTTGTTTAGGTTACTAGTCGTCGCGTAAAATGATCGAATTGTGTACAAGAGACGATGCAAATTTAGTACAATTGCTTCAGTTTGTGTTGTTCGAGCGTCATCAGGGTTTCACTTCTAAATTGGCGCATCCAATTAACCTAGAGAAGAGTTCAAATACACTATTGTCACCTTCCATCCGGATTGCTTCAGGGTCTCTCCAATGACTCGTAACATTCCAACTCATACAAAGTGGGTATGTTACTTCTGCAACGCTTGGCTCAAAGATCGGTCCATACTCAACCAAATAACGATGGCTAAAATTCTTCGATCTAATAATTCGAGTGATCATATTTTACTTCTATTCAGACGCGTGCTGCTCACGAAATTAAAATATTGCACATAAATAATTAATAATTGCGCCAAAATTATGCGCACGATCATGCTCATTGAAATCGAATAAAACATGTTTCGCATCATGCCCATCAAAACCGCAGGACCACGGAAAAGTATTTCTTAGTGGAAAATGATGTAGACTCGCGCGGAAGGCGTCATGTCACATCAAACACTGTGAAGTGTAGTAATCGATATTATGTAAATTCTTCATTATCAGTTCAGAGCAAAACAATCAAGTAGTTTCGCTTTTGGAATCGGAAGCGATCCACCTCTATTGTCAGTGAGCTGAGACGATCTTCAAAATATGTCTCTTTCTAACTAAAACGGGTTTATTCTTAACAAATTCAAGTCTCAATGGATCCGCATCGAAACTCCTACCTCGACCCAAAATAAAATTTATCTCCCCTGTTCTACAATCGCGATTTCAACAGGTCTTGCAAACTTTAGTCAAGACCATTAGCGGCGCGCGTTGCAATTTAAGTACAATCCGCTTTACTTGTAAGATCCCGATGCAACGTGAAGCTTATTCAGATCACTCATATGCCAATATATCAAGTTATATTACCGTATACATTAGCTTGAGGGTCGAGCTCTTCAGTCATTGCAAATCTGCAAATCCGCTCGAGACGAGAATGATGTCAAAATTCTTCAAGGGCCCGGGGATTTTCCGGGTTTTCTAGGTAATTTGCACACCGAGAGGCCATTTTGGTGGATGAAACCCTCCAAAATTCCTCCACGCAGATTAGAATACATCGAGATTACATTTTAGCGTTGGCATAGATAACCATTGTCCTGTCTTTTGTATACGACGTGCTGAAATGTCCCAAGTTGCGGAAAATGAACGTCGACGCACAAAATGAGTGGGTAATAAGGTGCTCTATATAAATTTATGTTCAGTTAATTTAATGATTTCGTAGCGTATACGGTAAATTATTCTATATGTAATGCGGTGGCGTGCTCAGGGATTAGCAGAATTTTCTTACCTCTAGAATGTAGTACTATGCTATAAGCTGAAAGGGGTTGGAATTTAGAACAGAGGCATGGGATTGGGAGAAAACTATGGACAATATTACATAAAAGTAACAAAAGATATAGATATCGTTGGTCTCGAATCTTTAACCATCTTAGTTGTGGCCGATGCTTGGTCGCATTTTTAAGACCGAAGATACAAAAGTTTTGGAGCCTTTCTAATTTATTGAGGATAAATTTAGATAACATGCTTCTCCATAATCCAAGATAGGCAAAAGTAAAGTTTGACAGGTATGTACTTTCGATTGAAGTGGGAGAAAACGAAGACGTTTATGAGAGCATATTTTGAAAAGACAATTTCCACTGAAGTCATTCATCTGAGAATGCCATATGAGATTCCAATTATTTAGCAGGCCTGTAACAATAGAGAAAATAAGGCTCGAAAAAAAATAAGGCCCTTTGTGATCTATTGTAGAAGATCAGTGAAATGTATTTTCAATAGACTACCAATGATAATGGCCTGTGGTTAAATTGCATTTATCTTAAGACCCGGCTTACTGGACCCCTGGCTGATGAAATTTAGATCTGTATTTAAGATAGCAATTTCATCAGGATTCCAGAGAGAGTATTTTTGAAGAAATTTGTTTCATTACTGAACTAATATTTTGGCCGTAGTAAAATACTTTTAAAAATAACATTCTTAATTAACAGCTACAATTTAACTTTTCTTTAATTATATGAAACAAAAAATATGTTATTAGGTTTTCTTTTTAAAATAGTATATACTTACATATATATACATATATATATATATATATATATATATATATATATATATATATATATAAATATATATAACATTAGGTCGATAACTAATAATGAAATAATAATTATAAAATTATTAGGGCTTCTTAATTTTAAATAGTCTTAATAATTTTATGTTATTTTTAATATTACAATCAGTTTGAAATTTCAAAATAGAGTTTTAAGTTTTCACTTATGTCAGTATAATCACTAGAACGCCGTAACATAGCAGACACACGAAAGTGGTGCTATCAGGTGGCCCATGTTGTTCGAGTATGCGGCTCATTAAACACGAATTCCTGCGGTTTTATATCTGTAGCTAAACAAAAGTTTTTTTTGTTTATCTATGTCCACATCTGCAGGCTTAGTTATGGTCCTGTTTGCGTAATTAATTAATTTGTTCAATCATACTGGCCTACTACTGAAAGTTTTTGCGTAAATGTTTTTAATTTTCTCAGTATTCCTGTACAACACATTTCAAAGGAAGAAAAATAGGCATCTAACAAGTGGCGCATAAGTTTTACACGTACGCTGAAATATGATTTCGTAATTTTGAAACGGCACGTAGGTTTTCGCAAAACTCGCTTGTTTAATAGCTCTGTAAGGTTCGCATTTTTTACCACGTGAATCTTTTTTAGTACTGTGGGTTTCCGCTTAAAACACAGCACGTTTTTCCCAGCCGAAGTCAAAGTTTTTCGTTTTTTATTTAATATTTGGTTGAAGTAAATTGTGTTTGCATAAATTTAGATGGACTGGAATCGTGATGGTTTAACCGGAAATGTGACAGGTTGAACAAATGAAATAAACATAATAATTTACTTGGCTTTAAAAAGTTTATTTAACTAATTTTTAATATTCTTAGATGGAATAAATATGAGAGATATATTTATGTGATATTTATTTTATTAAAAATCCAAATAATTGCATACTATTATAAATTCCAGTGTAATTTTTGGGGTCAATTTTAAATTTACTTTCATTCTAAATTATGTTTTTCAAAGAACATTTTATCGTATAGAAATGTATTTTTATTACAATTTACGTTATAACAAGGTGTTTTAAATTTAATATTTATTAAAAAAATCACGAATCTCGTTGCTCATTGGAACGGACAATTTTTGAAGAAATAGCTAATTTCCAGATATGTACTTGGACGCTGACGGATGTTGTGCTAATGAATTGGCAAAACATGAAATTGGAAGCGGTGTCTATTGGAAATATGTGGGTGGTTCACGATCCACTCACTCACAATTTCTAAACTAGTTATTATTTTAGAGTTCCGAAGTCTAAAATAGAACCCTCATAATTTTATCCGTGTGTGCCTGTCTGTCTTACGATCTTAGTTTCTATAGTTTTAACTTTCATTTATGAAATGTTGCAATTATGTTCCAGATAAAGATCACAATTAATATGCATCGAAACATTTTCTTTCCTTTTTTAAGGTCTTCATACCCATTTCTTAATAAGTCGAGATTCTGTTGTTAAAAACTAGATATGGAAAAAATTATTTTCGCGTATCCGATTGAGTGAGTTATCAGTAGAAGGTCTTCCGAAACGTAATTTAGATATAATTTAAGATTTTTTATTTTTCAGCCTTGTTTATGAAATATTAAGCTTCAAAATCGTTAGCAATCTTTCGAAATAAGCAAATGGATATGTATGTGATATGTTCCTGTATGTAATCGATATGTCCTTTCTAAAAAAGTCTGTAAAATGTAGAAAAATTCCCGAAAATAGATTTGCTTATTTTAAATAGAAATGTTTCGAGTAATCCATATTGAATAGTTAAGGAAGTATTGAACAAAATATTAAGTACGAGGAAATAAAGCAGATACTGCTGAACATTGATGCATACTATATTTTGAAGCTCTTTTATATCGCTATTTAAAAATATATAGGAAGCGAGTGAAATATAAGTTAACAAATTTTGTCCTTTAAAAAAGGTAAATATCCGATTAATAGATTGCCAAAGGGATGAATTTGAAGATAAATAATAAATTATTAAAGTAAAATATTATACACCTTAGTAGCTCAACAATTTATGCAGTTTAATGAAATTTTTACAGAACCAAATACGCGTCATCAGTTCATCGATTATTATTCGTAAATGAATGGAGCATACTTTTAACTATGATAAATTTCCTTTAATTGTATTATATGTATTACTATCGTGAATAATTTTTCAGATATTCATAAACAGCAGTGAAGTCGACAGGGGCAAGAGATAAGTAATTTTAATAAAATTACTGCTTTAAAGGTTGGAACTTCGAAATCGGATCCCTATATCAAAAAAGTATTCACAACATGCTTTTGAAAGATATTTTCAACGATATCCTATATAATGAGGCATGCTGTTAAAAAATAGCCTCATTTTACATATAAGAGAGGTAGCGTAGCGTATTTATGACAAACCAAAATTAATTTATCGTAAGCTAATATATATTTTCACTTTTAGCAATTAATAAAAATATGATATGTTAGCGTTTCCGTTATATTTATTTTGGTGAAATATTTGGTAAAAAAATCAAGTACATTACAATATTAATATTAGTGTCAGTGAAATAAGTGGAATCAATTTATTAATATGTAACTTACCGTAATGATGACAAAGTAATAATTCGAAAATTGTTGATAGTAGCTTTCATATTCTTTGATAACAGTTTCTCTTTTCAATACCAACATCGATACTAATACTAACGAACCGAATTTTCCTTTTCTTCAATTACTTTTATTTGTTTTATTTACTATTTTTCAGGTATAAATAAATAATTGGAAATGATAATGACAACAGTCTCACAAATTTTTGACAAAGTGTGGACATCCATAATGAGCGTATAAATACATTTTTAATTTTATTGTCTTCCAAATTTTCACATTATGTTTCCAAATCCTGATATCGCTTATGTGCTTTTTTCTCTAACAGGACAAAACTTCATAGGTTCGAAGCTTTTGTGGAGCTTTTCAATTCTCATATATGAGCTGTAATTAATGTATTTGTATATTGTTTTAATTTCCATATTGTTCACATAGCAATTTGCCTTTCATACACTTCTAAATTATTCTCACGTAAAACAGAAAATAAAGCTAAACTTTTAATTATTTTTTGCTAAAATTTTATTACGTTATTCGGTACGGTATCATAAAACATATGTGGCAATCGTAAATGCAGCTTGACGTCAAAAAGTCGTTTGGGATATAATTTCCATTACGATAGCTCTGTACATAAATGTAACAATAGGTTTGATGTTTTGTTTGCTTCTTTCGGGACTTGCATTTTTCCTTTTAAAGACCGACTTTATGCGTATTTATAATTTTATCATTTCATGTCGACATTAATAAATTTTAGGTTCAAGAGTAAACAAATACCTAGTTGAGCTGATCTGGAATTAAATTGAGCTACAAAATGTACTATATAACGGAAATGCGAATTTAGGATCGATATGATTTTAGGATCGAAAACTATTGTTGTTCCCGCTTAACTATAGGAGTATCATTTACGAAATAATTGCTCCTAAGTTATTACGATTACTTTCTTCCCTATTATCTTCTGTTCAGACGTTATAGATCAGATGATGCAGGATACCCTTATCAGTTGAGGATTACCTATAAGACATTCAAATATAATTGGAGGAGAACACCTCTTTGCAAAAGAGGAGAGCAATATCACACAGAAATTATGATTAAAAAAGATACGAGAATAAAGCCTGTAATTGTACTTATGTATACCCGTATGACACCTACAGTTTAGGACCACAACGTGGAGACAATCTGTGTTTCTTTTACCTTTGTTGGTTTAAGATTCCAGGAGTAATATTTTTTAGAAGGGGTGTAGTGTTAAAAATTGCCAATTAAATTAATATTTATTACTGTTGTTGCCAAATTTCATTAAAATATAATAATTTATTTCACAATTATGTAAAAGCGGAAAATAGTCCATTGTTTATTACAAATATTTAATATTTTCGTTGAAGACATTATTTAGTAAAAATTAATAAATGTTTTTAAGCTTCGAGCTTTGCTTTATATAAATGTATTTGAGTCAATGGAATGGAAAAAAAATCAACCGTCCTATACAGGCGTGCTGTACAAATTTGATGTTATCCATACGGAAAATAAATAAGCTTTTCAACAAAATTTTTCAAGAAGATTTTTTAAAAATCAGATTAAGAAATTTTTAGGTACTTTCAAAAAAGGCACAAATTTTAATTCTATATAGCGTTGCTTTAAATTTGCCTCTTCTTATTGATATATTTAGAATCAACTGAATAATGTATGAATACGAACTGACGCGAACTTGATGTAAATTTTATTGTTTTTCATCCGTTGTATGAGATATTTTTTTTAATTTTTATAATGAATTGTGAATTTAATTGAGATGTTTAATTAAGAAACAAAATCGTAAGTTTTCGGTAGCGTCAATTTTTAAAAAATGTTCATTCAATGACTTGATGAATGTTATGCACAACAAGAAGACAAAAATTATTCTGTAGTCAGTTTCCTGTAAATACAGAAATATCATATTTCTATGATTATATATAATAAGAAATTTAATCCGTAGACTTATTGGAGAATTTGCATATTGGAGAAAAATGTAACGAGATAGTATCAAAACACTGCTTATATTGTATTTAGGAATACTTGTGTCTCAACGGTGCGAGAAAAAGAAGTATTTGTGCATCCAATTATTCACAATTAAATGAAACTACGTGATGTAGTATTATTTCTACTTTCTTTAATTTCTTTTCCATGACCTAGGTTTCGTTGTATTACAACATCTTCAGGTGTTTCGTTGTATTACAACATATTTGCTAATATCCCACTTCAAGATGTTGTAATACAACGAAACCTAGGTCGTGGTAAAGAAATTAAAGAAAGTAGAAATAATACTTCATCACGTAGTTTCATTTAATTGTGAATAATAAATTTCTACAAAATTAACGCCGAATATATTCAATATCAGCATTCAATTATTATTAATTTCGCCACAACTGATAAGATATTGCTGCTGTATCGCAATCGGCATCCTATAATAATGATGTAAACATATTATACATATATTATAATAATGATGTAAAGCTTCATAGATTTTGGTATTGCGATTATGATATGTACGGTGTCGATGTGCAAATCTTGTAGTACATTCCATCCTATTGTCGGTGTATCAATTTTCCCTGGTTAAACTGACAAAAATGGTAACAGACATTCATAGATTCGCGCTGTACTGAGATGTCAGTGCGAATGAAGCAAATGGATGTGGTATCTAGCTATTTTTTCAGTTATGCCGCGTTCCGGGCATGTTTTTTGTCTGGTGTCTTGGACGATCTTTCTGCATTCCGCGTAGAAACCAGATTTAATATTAAACGTATTACTTAATATTCTAGCTAATATTGAAATAGTTTGCTACTACTACTAGCCAACGCCCACCCTTGGCTGTTGAGCCATTTGGTGGCGCGCCGACCAGTATAGATGAACATCTTTGAATGGGTCATCATCGTCCCCCTGGCGGTTGATTCCACTGCAATCCGGCAGATGATCCGCATTCATTAAATCGTGTCCGCACAGGGGACATTCAGAGGTTGGGAGAACACCAATGCGGTGTAGGTGTGCTGCGAGGTAGTCATGGCCAGTCTGCATTCTGAACCTGGCTACGCTCTCAGCTCGTGGTAGTTTGTGGTCAATGGGTCCGATGGTGACCAGACTTTCCCATTTTTTCCCTACGAAAAGTTGTGTGAGGTGTTGCCTGCCTGTCCGGTCAATAGTCCTGTTGATATTGAAATAGTGACTTCAAAATTATTTTTGCCTGATGTAAATTTGCTGCGTAAATTTTGCTATATTCGTTTTACTGCATTATTGTTACTTCTTTTCATTATCTTTGAAAAAAAATAATGTTAGTTTTATTTAAATAATTTAAAACTAAAAAAGTTCTCCATAAGTGATAAGTCAATATTTCATAAGTAATAAGTTTATAATTCAAGGCAACAAATTCACTAATAACCATCTAAACTGTGCATGCAAGTTCCGGCATATAAAATAATAAGCATAATATCTAATTAAGTCCTGGATTCATAGTTAAAACTGCATTCAATAAAATACAGGATTAGATGGTTTTTACAGTTACAGACAAAATATTTTTATATTAGAAACATATTCTTTTTTGTTTAAATTTTCTTTTTATCTTGTTGCTTGAAGATTTCCATAACCATATTCTGGTTATATAAATCTTCAGATTTGGAGTGGTTATTGCTTATGGGATGACTATACACCTACAAACTATCGAAATGATACAAATATCGAAATGGGTGAAGTTGGTGGAGTATTTTCGTTGATGTAAAATAATTAAATTAATGAAAATTTATGAATATTTCAGTACAAATTATTCATTAACACATCGTAACTCGGGGGCTCAAAGGAAAAAATTCGGAAAATAATTCTAGACATGGCGAAAGATTTTGATCGATTAATCAAATAATGAGAAATCTGACATCTTATTATTTTTATGACAGGAAAACACAGTTTTCAGAAAAACGCCCTTAAAATTTTTCACATAGATCATGAATATTATTTTATAGTTAAAGGTGGGAATTTTTTACCTTCTCAGCACTCTTAAGTAAATAATGTCCTTATTTCTCAATTCTCGTGATTTCGATTTTTTTCTATTTAGAATTAGTATCAAACATCAAATAAATGACTCGTTACAGATAGGGTCCTCATAAGTCCTTTTTTCCAAGACACTATTATATTTTAAAAACCACCTGGGAAGAATTTTAAATATGTCCAGGGTTTTGAAGAAAGCGATGTCTTAATTATTAATAAATTACTTTAATGAAATGTATAAACTAGAATCAGAAATTCTTTATTATAATAAAATTTAATATATTAAAGCTAAATACATCTAATTTTGTAGACTTCTCAGGAATATTAAAGCTCTGTTAAAAAGTAAGGAAAAAATTCAAAATGTTAGTACAAAGACCAAAATTTACAAATTATTATTTAGTCATCCTACTTCTATTATAAATGCTAAAGATTGTGAGGATGTATGGCTAGATATTTGTTGCTCTTTCACGCTAAAACTGCTGAATGGATTTTGATGAAACTTTGCACTAATTTAGCTTAGACATCAGATTAATATATATATATATGTATATATATATATATATATATATATATATATATATATATATCTATAGTTTATAAAGATATTGTGCGATTTGACTATTATATCATAGATCTATCATGATAAGAATAAAATAAGTCGAAAAAACACCTATCCTTTGAAAGTAATATTAAGGTGTGCCGCCTAAAACGTTAAAGTTACAGGCAGATAATGTACAGTGGGATTATTTCTCTTAAACAGTTCTAACTAAAAGTCCGCAAGAGTATACATCTACATTTTATGCGGGAGCTATTGCAACCAAAATAGTCAGGCGTAAATACTATTAATTTGAATTCTTTTTTTACAATTCACTTTTTATAGTATCAAATTAATACTTATAAAAAATACGTTTGGCATTTAAAGTAGATAATTTTGTCTCTTACACTAAACAATATGGACAAATAGTTTAAAAGTTATCACAATATAAATAACTTGAGTGGAGAGCTATTAAAACACCCCGGTGATACGCTGCCATGGGTCAGCGGCACGGGTGTGGAGGGGCAGACGAGGCAATGTAACACGCCGTCGCCGAGTACACGACCCGAATGCGGGCAGACACGTAAGGGCAGACGTCGTTAACAGTTGTGCCCATATTGCTAGATTATGATTGATTACAATTGATTTTTTCACAGCTAACTCGAATCGAATTCCATATAGTCATTGGCATAATAATTATGATTTTTATGAAGTATTGTATAATTTTTAGAAAGATAGATTCGTTTTCTTTTAATTAAATATTGGGATTGTTTTAGTTGTTAGTTCGAAAATCATTAACGACTTAGTGCTTTTTTAAAAAGCACTTAAAATAATAACGATGTTGTTTTCCGACGTCTGCGCGAGATAATCACATGCCAAAATGTATGTTTAAACATACATTATGGCATGACAATTTCTTCTGTTGTTTTTATATCAAAGTTGTTTACTATTAATACTGTTATACAATACGATTAATCTTAGATGTTGATTTAACTTTCAGAGTTCAAATAAAGTATGTAAATTAAAATTAAATTTTTTTAATATTTATTAAATTGGTAAAATTATAATTATTTTATTTTATAGAAAATCGTATGCAATATATATATATATATATATACATACATATATATATATATACATATATATATATATATATATATATATATATATATATATATATATATATATATATATGTTGTTTTCAGTTCCTAATTATTTTTTGACTTTTATGTATAACATTTAAACGAACGCTTTACAATTTCATTTTAATCCACTACGAGGTTTTACTTTAGTAATTCGAGTGCCGAGATTAAAAAAAAGAATGTCCAAGGTTTTTAGTTTATCACTTCTAGTTTTCTAAAATGTAATATGGTTACTCTAGTAACAAGTATAGGCGCTGATATTCATAGGACGTATAGCCTTTCCTGTATATCATTCCAATAATTCTAAAGTCAAATAAATTATTTATTGTTGAATTATATGAAAGTTCCAAACGCTAAAACAAATTCGTTTTCCATGTTCAGAAGGATAGTTAAATTTTCATTACAGTATTATATCTATTACGGTATGAGAAACAATGACCAAACTAGCTATAGCCAATATTTATGTTTTCGCTTTAAAAGGCGAAATATAAGAACCCTTTTTTTTTAGAATCGTCAATATTTGAATCGTTAATGTAAGTTTATGCTATTTATTTCAGACTTTGAAGAAAATTTAATTTTTTCCGGTCGGATTTCGTGATATTTTATCTTTTATTATTTAGATTAATCATCTCTGACATTTTACAGATATGTATAAAAAAAGTTATAAACGTGATGTTTAAGAAATTTAATTTTCTCTGAGATCAAATGAAACTATACTTTGCTTTTCTTATTAGCAACACATACTGAATTGATTAGTTAAATACATTGATATAATAAACGAGTTTAATGATTTCGGACGTTCCGGCATTGTATAATTTTGTGATTATGTTCAGTATAGAATTTCAAATATGTCCAGCGTTTTAAAGAAAGCAATGTCCTATTGTTAACATATTAATTTAATGGAAAATAATATAGCTAAACAAAAGCCTGTAGTATCATATTATAGTATAGCCTGTAGTATCATTTTATTCTCGAATTAGATAAATATTCCACTATTTAATATAAAAAATACCGACATATCATAGTAAAATTACAATATTTTTGACTTTTGAGCTTTACTTACCCGCGTTGGGCCACCTTTCCCTAGGCAATCAAGAATATTCTCGAATTATATTTCCTTTGTTTGTGAGTTACAAGTTAATTGTTGGAAAAAAAATTATCGAGCACGAAAATACCTTGTGTCACGGGAGCTCTATGGAAAATTAGATATTTATATACATTTGATGGTACATGTAACTTCCGTTAAATTATTTGCGAAGTTTTAATTTTTTATAACGTAAAAATTGCCCACTATAATTGTTTTTGAATATAATCATGTTTTAGAATATTTGAAATATAATATAATTTTTAAAAATATAATACCTTCCACAGGATTATATTAAAAAATGTATAATTCCACATAAAATTAGAAATTATGCTGCTGCCATAAGACCTGCCATTATTCCGTTTTTCAGGACTGTACGTCGACCGAAATAATACAAAAAATACTGAGAAGGGCCATATCTTTTTGTTGCTTAAACCAAAAAAAAAAAAAATATTTTTACAGCAATGTAAGGCTATAGGCTTCGATAAATTATATTCATTTGAACTTGATATCTCAACCCGTTACTAAGAAAAAGGGTTTTGACTGGGAGATCGACAGACGTAAGGACAACAAGGTGATCCTACCTCCAGAAGACTTTTGAAATAAAGGAGACACAAGTGTAATAAAAATTACTGACTACCAAGGTCAACTGAGGAATATTAAAGCCATGAACGAAGAAAGGTTAAGAAATATAATCCTTTCAAATGTGTAAATAACTGAAAAGAGATTAAAATTTTTAAGTAACAGTGAGACTATCTTACAGATAAACTGAAGTATGTTTCCTACATTTTTTTAAACTGAAGAACATTAAGAATAAAAAAATATTGAAAAATACTTGAGTCATTTAATATGGTATAGTTTTAATTACTTACTATATTTGACTAAATATTAATTATATATGATGAGTGAATTACAAATAGCACATATGAAAGACAATAGTAACATAAGTGACGAAAGGATGGCATTCTTAGGGAGCATTTCTGGTCTTATGGATACACATACCTTTTAGAAAACATAGCATTACCTTAAAACTATTTAGAGATAGATATTCATCTGCTATCTCAGTATACAAACATATTGCCTAACATATTTTCCAAAGGCGTAAGACATGGCGAGCTTCTCAAAAGTTATGAGATTTAGAATTATTGTATGATTTAGAATCGGTATTTAATGTAAAATATCTAATGATATTTTACATAAAATTTTGGAAAAAATTTAAAACTGTTCTGGAATCAATATCCTTGCAGTCATACAAAATTTGAAAAAAATAATTAAAAAGAGAATTTTATCACTATAATAGTTTAGTGTAAATATTTTTGACTGTTAACTATTGAGATAAATGAGGGTTAATATAATTTATACCTGTGCCAAATTTTACGTCTTTGTATCGAATGCTTTTTGAGCAAAGCAGTTATGACAGACAAGAGTAACTGTAACTACGTGAAGAGTGAAAGAAGTGCAGCATTGATATATAAAAACGACCCTATTCTCCTTATTTCATTTCTTTCGTCAATAGGTATTAAAAAATCTCCTATATTTCTAAATTTTTTTGAATATATAAACATTTTTGATTAAGAAATACAATTAGTAAAGCCTATGAAAGAGGAATACGGTCTCTACAATCGGTGCCATTGTGGGAGTAAATAACATAAAATGTTTACTTTTGCTAACCACAGTAGGTGCTATTTCTATTCTCTAATGGACTCTGAGCTCTGCGATTAATAAAACGAACCGCACAGTCGTTTAGGGTTATTGCTAAAAGGAATACACGTGTGCCTTTCTCAGAGTTTAATGAGAAAACTAGATAGAGTTAGCAATAGAATTACACCTCAGAGTAGTATAATTAACTCTGATTAGGTTAAATAGTTACTAATCTAATGTCAAGACATGCTTAGGAAAATACCGAGGAATTGTACCGAGTTTTTTGGGCGGATTAAAAAATATAAATGCCTGAACTAAAAATTGAGATTATTAGTCTTGTAGACTTTGGTAAACCATGAAGTTGTTAACAACTTCCACTTACGCTCTAATCAAAATAAATAAGCACTTTGTTCGACTCTATTACCCTCTAGATTATATCGCTGATCAAGGGTCAATATCAATTCTTTCAGTAAACTCTTTTTTTTTGTTTTTTCGTACACATCGTCAATAATGTCATGTTTCTGATAATTTTAACCATAGTAAGAGTCTGTTGATATAATAACTTCATTATTTTGTTTTGATTCCTTTGATATTTCAAGTGTCATTATTACTTACAACATGTCTCAATTTTTTAAATTTCAGAACAGACTGTATTAAAAAATACTGCGGCAGCTGTACATCAGCCTACTATAAAAATGTCGGCGGGATAAGTAAACTCTCTTTATTCGTATATATTTGGCAATGCGTGAATTAAAGGTTTCTATTAAATTATTCGTTTGAATGTGAAATAAAATATAATTTGTATTAGTACTTATTTCGTTATTAAATGGATTCTCCTTTCAGACGTTTAGTTTACCAATTTTTAAGAGATTAGTGTTATTCTGGAATGTTACATTGATTTGAAATTCAAATCAAACTGACATAAAGAATGTACAGAGTAATAAATAATGATCACTCACTTATTTATTACTCTGTACATACTTTATGTCAGTTTGTATATATATATATATATATATATATATATATATATATATATATACATATATACACGCACACACACTTCCCCTCCCTGTGTCCCTTATTTTTCAAAGTTTTTATTTTGTAACGCATACCTTCTAATTTTTTTCATTTGGCCATAAAACACTCGAAAATAAATATTTGTCTTATTTGAAGCACCGCAACCCGTGCCGAGTTGAGCGCGAAACATCTTCATACAAGTAACGCGGATGATCGGCGCGTACTCGCTCTTGTAGTCATTTGTTTCCGAGTTTTCACCGGCGTATCGCTTAATTAACGTGCATAATAGTTTATTTTCAAGATGTCAGTGGAACTTAGAAGTAATAAAAAAAATATTTTCTTGGTTGGTGAGATAAATCACCAAATAACGGGTGCAAAGTTGCCGTCTAATCGTCAATTTCTCTCAGTTCTGTTTTTTAATATTCGCGAGGTAAAATTCACTGTTAATGAAAGTGCAAATCTTGTGATTCGTGAGTGCATCATATTTTGGGAAAAAGTCACCTCTATCCACATAACAGACACCTCTATCCCACCTTTACGAACAGTCTACCAGTTCTGACGAAAGTTTGGAAGAAAATTTACCTTCCACCTCGCAATCGCAATCCGTGATTTCGTTATCTGCTACAAAAAGAGGAAGGACGTGTTTTATTACCCTTAAACTAGTTGCAGCTTTAAATAGATGTCAACTAAGTATAAGGGATTCTGTTTACATACTTCAGGCTGTTGTGGAAGCACTTGGTCTCAGTTGTGAAGACTTTCCTATCAACAAGTCTTCTATTCAACGAATTCGGACCCAAATGAGAAAAGAGAGAGCAGAATCAATAAAAACTGATTTTCAGAACAACGTGCCTGAAATTGTAACTATTCATTGGGATGGAAAGCTATTGCCCGGTTTAAATGTGACAGGTTCAAAAGAAGAACGCCTGCCAATTCTCATTTCATTCGGAGAAAAAGATCAACTTCTAGCAGTGCCAAAACTCGATAGTTCTACTGGCAAAGATCAAGCTGAAGCTGTTTTAAATGCCCTTTCTAATTGGAATCTCAAGGTACAGATTATGTGCTGCGGCACAACGTCTTCTAATACAGGCTGCTTAAATGGGGCTTGTGTGCTCTTGGAGCAAAAATTAGAAAGGGAATTGTTACTTTTTGCTTGCCGCCATCATATGTATGAAATAGTACTGAAATGTGTGTTTGAATCAAAGATCCATCAAGTTACTAGCAGTCCCGATATCCTGTTATTTAAAAATTTAGAGACAATTGAAAGAACGTTAATACAACTTCTACCGAAACATGTACTGATTTCGTAAAGAAATATTTTTTTGAAACGATGATTAACGAACTTATTAATTATTATAAAAAAGAACTACTGAAATCTGTTATACGTGACGATTATCAGGTGTTGATTGAACTGTGTATAGTGTTTTTGGGGGGAGATAATGAAAAGAAATTTAAAATCAGACCACCTGGCGCCATGCATCAGGCAAGATGGACGGCAAGAGCTATTTACTCTTTAAAGGTATGCTTGCTGCAATCACAGTTTAAAATGAGTGCTAAGGACAAACGAGCACTGCAAGATGTTTGCTTATTTATTGCAATGGCTTATGTAAAGCCCTGGATTGAGTGCAATTTGGCGATAAAAACCCCGAATCAAGATTTATGTTTCTTAAAAACATTGAAAAACTACGAAAGAGTCGACCAAGTGATTTCTAAAGCAGCTCTGACCAGGTTCAGCCAACACTTGTGGTATTTATCAGAAGAAATAGTTTTATTTTCATTATTTGATGATGAAGTTGATACACAAACCAAAGCTGATATAGTATCGAATTTACAAAGGGAAAGTTTGTATGATTTTGGGAAGAGATATATTGAGTGATTTCGTGACCATCAAGAGCACAAATTTATTATCGCGGTTAAAAATTGATAACGCTTTTCTCCAAGAAGACGTCTCTTCATGGGAACAAACCCTTCCTTTCAGGAAGCTAAAAAAAAACGTTATGCAATTAAAAGCAGTCAATAACACAGCAGAGAGAGAGGCGTGAAGCTCATGCAAGATTTTCATGGATTAATAACTGCTGCAGAAGAACAAAAACAGTTCTTGTTACGTTGTGTACAAGAACACAGAAAGTTGTACCCAGATTGCAAGAAAGATACTTTAAAAAAAAAGTATCCTGAATCCTGAATTATATATCTTTTTCAATTTTATAAATAAATACATAACCTAAATTAATCTTGCACTATTTTCTATTATAAAATATCTATTTTGATCATAATATAGCTTACATGCAACTAAGTCTTCTAAAACGGTTGTTTAGTAAAACAATGATGCCTTGTCGGCACGGGTTGCCATTGTCATATGACGATGAAATTTTGATCGAAGGTAGCCTTTAGTACTATAAAAAGAATTAGAGGGTATGCGTCACAATATTTAAAAGAAAAAAAAATCGGTGATATAAGGGACACCCTAATATATATATATATATATATATATATATATATATATATATATATATATATATATATATATATATATATATATATATATATATATATATATATATATACATATATTATAGCAATGCTTATATTACCTGCCTTTGCTTGATAGACTCAACGATATTAAACAAATTTATAAAATTATTTAAAAGTCTATATTTTTTTCTCCATATTTTTAATTTCTATTCTTTTATGTATCTCTTTACATAGATATGAGAGAAGTATGAATGTAACTATAGTAAATATTTATTTGATTTCAATAAGGTAAGCTGCTGTTCATGCTCTGTATTTTTTGATATTATGGCATAAATTAGTGAATATTATTTAGGAGTTTATATATATATATATATATATATATATATATATATATATATATATATATGAAAGCATATCTTTGTACGTTCATATTTTCTTATGTTGTAAAAAGAAGAATGAGTGCATTTTTTTGCCAAATATAGTAGTAAATGTAACGGAAGATGTATTTTACTATCCTTGAATGTCCTATACTCCTCTTCCTTCTCTTTTCTTATATCAAAAAATCATAATGGTTTAGTGCGAGTTCAAGTGGTTTTATATGACAATACACAAAGGTAGCCCGGAAATTAAGTACATAAAAAATTATTCAAATGTCATAAGTAGTGTTTGGTCTTTTTTAAAATTTACTCCGGGTCTAAATAAACTTGACTTGTTTAAATTTAGGTATTAACTCATAAGTTTTTACTACTTTATTTTTGCGTCTTATATGTAATACCTAGAGAATATAAAAAATAACAGGGGCAAATTAGAACTACCCGTATATTGGTTTTTTAAGATAAACCTGATAATAAATTATTGTTTTTCAGAGAAAAAATCCAAAAACCGATGTTTATCCTACTCAAAGGTCCTTTTAATGATATCTCATAGTTATTGTCAATAAAATTTCTAGTTTCAAGCATTGTAACGTAAGCCGGTAAGTGTTATCCATTATTGCTTATTATATAACATTTCAAAAATTATTATAACTTTTATACACTGACTGCGCAAAGCAATTGGTGACTTGCGACGTTACAGTTGTTTATTGTTAAAATTTAATTCGAAGAGTTGCAAAGTTCTGGTTAAAACGAATTTTTAATGTTTTGTTTAAAAGAAAACTTGCACTAAAAGATGTTTTATAGGTACATAGGCGCCGATTACGACATAATTAAAAAAATGGATTTTAAAAATATTTCCACACAAATTAAAGTTTCGCGACGAATTTCGTTCTTGTCAGAAAACTCCGTGAAATTACTTTAGACATTGTTGGGTGTATTCGGTGGTAGTAAATTGCTTTTCCAAATTGAATTATTTACTAAACAATGTTGTGAGCATCATTTATATTTAATCAAACGTTGTTTGTTGTAAGTTTTCTTCCAATTGAAAGAAGGAAAAAGGCGGATTGTTTGAACTTGTTATACCTAACTTAATTTTTGCAGGTCAAAATCTTGACTGAATTTGTGTGGCAGGGAGAATTGGACAGTTAATTGGAATGACCTCCTCAGACGTAAACATAGAATCTGCGGAAGACTCTTTATTAATGAAAACTTTCCAGCCTAGGAAACGATTATACAGTAATGCTACACCGAGCTAGTATTTAGCGGCTTTTGTAGGAGAATGCCTAAGGTTATTTATGTCATAATACCGTAATATCCCTATGCACTCATTTTTTGCTTACACAACTGAATATGTCATATAAACATCTATTACAAATGTATAATTTTGAAATAACACATCATGAATACGACTTATTATAATTAAAGGAAGACACACATCGCTATAATCATGTCTCCTTTGTGTATATTTTTGCTTGTTTTCAGATGTTGATGAGTTGCCCACTTTCATTTATGCAATTACCACCTAGTTGATTCGAGAGTGCTACTTTGTATTGTATTTTCGATTTTATTTAATTTTTCTTGAATTATATTTTCATAGTAATGATATTTAAAATATATTAATTTGTATAGTAATGTTATTTTCATATTTGTCTTGTGAAATATTTTTATAATTTTAATAAATTTACGAATTAAAATTACTTTTTTTGATAACGCCATCTGTGAGAAACAGAGGGTAAGAGATTACGCCATCTATGGGCATTAATAATAATTAAACAAATCTTTGGTCAGGAAGGGTGAGGTGAGGGGAAAGGGGATTTTATTTTGACAGCGTTTCGCCATGTATGAAAAAGTGCGACTCTTTTTTATATGGGCTAGTATGGATCGTGTCCGTTCTGTACTGTATCTATTCTGTGCCAAAAGTGAAAGACTATTAAAACATAGTTAAATGTCATCATTTTATATTAATCTTTATAAAATCTTTGCAGATTATATTAGGAATAACAATAAATATGAAAATGGGGAAGGCTAATGCTTGAAAGAGTTGGTTTTTTGTTTGGTGATATTCAGATTCTTTCATATCTTCTTCAATTTATTCTCAACAGACATTGTGATCATCGTCAGGAACAATCATCTATGGGAGGGGTTGAGTGGGAAGAGTTTTTGATTGAAAAAAGTAATTTTTGAAGTGAAATATTTATACGTTACAGGTGAAATGCTGATGGATCATTTTGTTAATCGATCAAATATGTCTGACACCATTTATGGGTTAGTTTGAATGAGTATTTTTAAAATGATATCTGTTATATTCCTTGGTATAAATATTACGATTTGAATTACAGACCATCATCTTAAATTAGTTTAGTCAAAACTATATGAGTAAAACTTACATAATGTGATAGTAATGATAATCATTATTTCATACGTGACTTATAATGAACATATGATTAATTTATAAGCAATTAATTACTAAAGATATGTAATTTGGAATGAAGAAGTTTCAAAATTTTCACATCCACATCGACAGAAACGTAAATAAGTATAAATTTTAGAATAAAAATAAGAACTAGAAAACCAACACTCATGGTTTTCCAGTTTATATACGCGTTTTGCTAGTTAACTGAAAGCCTGAGATAAACATCAAAATATGAGTGTTGACACTGCATAGTTATTTCAAAACATGAGTAATAAAACTGTCTAATAAAAGCGTAAATATTACAAGAATAAATACAGATATCACAATGCTTTGTAATGCTGATCCAGATATTCACTTTCAATTGAGAAACGATTCTGTTGGCCATTATTGCATTATTTGCTATCATCGCCATCCCTTTGTTGAGTAAATATATAATAAATATTTTTTCCATTGTCTAATTGTTGTCTTATTTTATTTTTTCCATTGTGTGTCTAGATTTATGGCGTATCGCCGCGAGAGAAAATTTTTCTTTAATTTCTTTTTTATTGATATAGTAAATAACAGTTTTAATTAAGAAACGCATCCCTTTATGACTAACACGTCATTTGGCGTTATTACCATTTCCCTGTAGAGTAAAAATCATAGAATAGTTTTTCTATTTTCTAATCGCACTCTAGCTTTCTGGTAAATACACTGTGAAAACTAATTTTAATTGAATTCCTTCTTTTATTATTAACATTTTTAACTACCACTTTTAATAGAGAAACGCGTCGCTCGGTCTTTAATGCCTCACTATGCACCATCGTCATTTTCCTGTAAGTGGTAATTATATTTTTTTCATTTTATGGCACACGCGCCGGTATATTGAACGAAATCTTTCAATGATCCGAAATTGGAAGGAGATATTAAAAGTATTGAAAATTTTCATTTTTTTTCACAATTGTTCTTGTTTCTGATCATTTAAACTGTATTTGTTTATACGTTGTAAAGAGCTAGGAACGCTCTATGTACTATTCAACGATGTTTGCGGGGACACTAAAATTAAGAAATGCAAATTATATTTTTGATAGTTTTTTTCTGAATAGATAAACGAAAATATTACATAATTGTACCGTTCAAATAGACACAATATTATATACAGAACAGTATGAGAATACGATATATATATGTATATATATATATATATATATATAATGTATTCATCTGATGAAGTCAGTGAAAAACATGGACGCGCCGCCGTCTTAATTTTTTATTGAAGGTAATAAGTTATAAATGAATATTGTCAATATATTCAATATTTGAAGTTTTCAATTTAATGTAAACCGACTATTTAATACGATTTCAATTCTATATGTTCTGCGAAAAAATTTTCATTCCAAATTTTCTTCGTGTATTGTAAATGGGGAGGGTGGCATTTAAAACGAAAAAAGTTGTTTCCATTTTGCTAAGTAAACCTTTAACTCCGTAACATTTCACATCTGGTTATTTCCGAAAAATCGGAGAGATAGTTTTAACCCATGTGGTTCGGTAGATCAATTTAGCAGGCTTCGTTCTGTTATACCTCATGTTAGTATAGAGTTATGCCTAACAAAGTTCTGTATCATCTCAGTACTCCATGCATACCCGATTTCTCTTATTTCAAAACATCTATCCAGCCATAAAACGAGTCTCAGAAATGTAGCTTTGAATCAGTCAGTTAGTCATCATCCCACTTTGTGTGTAGACAGTTATCAATTTCTTAAGAATTTATTATATTTCATTAAAGTGTTATTCCAAATATTGCGTTTACATCCTAATTGAAATAAATGATAAATTTAAATGAAATTAAATACTACTTCAAAATTATATATACTCCGAACCCCGTAACAGTTCGAAGACTACTAATAACAATAACTCATTTTTCAGATATAAAAGCATTATATATGTATGCAAAATTTAGGTTCAGACGCCTTTTTTGCTGTTATCATTATGTTTCAATGTTTCCCATAATTTTTCGACATATACATTTTTCAACAATTATCCATTATATGACCAGAATAGAACAATATTAGAGGTAGAATTGTATCTCTTTAAATAATTTTTTGAGCCAAATTATTGACAGTGTTATTTATTTTTATTTATGACAGTGTTATTTATATTTATTTATACGCAGGTTTTCATTATATATTCTAGGGCGTACTTGTATTTCAATATCCATTTATGGTAAATTTTTAATATGGTTTTATTAGCTTTAAAATACCTTACCGGATTTCATTTTTATTAATTAGCCACTGCCACATATTCCAATATTTAAATCAAAGATAAATAAAATAAAGCAATTGCGTAGTATACAGCACGTATGGGTGTAATTTTATTTTTTATATTTGTATTTTCCCACAGTTTTATCGAAGTATATGGAATTGAGAATATTTTCAACTTTCATGCAAATAAAATGATTAAATTGCCGCTAGGTCGTAAATCAATCTATCATCACTGCAAGCAAAAATTATTTGCGATAAATGTAAATCTCTTTGACTGATTTATGACAATATAAATTGAATGAAAGATCGACTTTGGGCTTGGCGTTCATTCAAATATAATTGTTTTGATCATAACGAGAAAACAATGAAGCGAATGTCGAAAATTTGATATCAACATTCAAGCGAATATTGCTCTTCATAATTTATGAAATAAACGGAAATGGTTTATTTACTGACACTTTGCTTGGTATCAGTTAATTATTAAACATTTCGGAGATAATTTTTGGAAATATCTAATTAAGAGAGTTTGGAAATACTTCATTAAGATTTTAATTAAGAGACAGCAATAATTGAAAATTCTTATAATGTCAACATCGAAATGTGTATAATTGCGTCATAGCTATGCTATCTTATCGGCTTTTCAACGTATCTGCTCTTCGCCTCTAAACCTAACTTGCTTAGCTTATTTTACGTCAACTAGGAAGTATATGTTTTATGTTACTTTATGTTCATTGTTTATTACGTGTATTTGACGAAAGGTTAGTTTGATTATTCACAAAGAAATTAAGTGTAAAGTAATTAATAATTAAAAATGAAAAGAACATTTTGAAATAAATACAAGATATTAAATCGTTGGTGAAATTTACATAAATTTAATACAATATAATTAAATACAACGTATTTTCGTAAAAAAATGGTTTTTTAGTGATTATGTCCCATCGTGCTTTTTTAATACCCATTTTTTGCATCTTCATTGGATCTTAATGAGTTTAATGGTTTATAAATATTTAAATTTTTAAATGGGTGCAATATATTTAATTTTTGGCCAAATTTATGTCATAACACATTTCCGGAAAAAAATGTTTTTATTGGCAATACATCATTGCGATTTTTGAATAATTTTCTTTTCGAGCGCTATTAATCTTAATAAATTTAATGGTTTATAAACAATTACAACGTAAAAGGTATATAAATAAAACAAGAGTTTTGCACGTTTGTTTTGAACTGGTAAGACAAATCAGCAATTAGGGTAATTTATTTTAAATTAAGACAAAAACTAGAAATGTGTACTAGGTAAGTAGCATGAACTTTAATGTACGCTTGAATTTTTTCAAAATTATTATTGATAAAATTTTAACATTCATCAATTTATGATTGCCTACTATAGATAAGTAGAAACGAGTATCTGATCTAAATAAACCGAAACACTTGTTAGTAAGCCAGAAAAGAAATAGCTTTATAGCAAAAGAAATGAAAACTTTTGACTTTTGCTTTACACTTTTCATTGATTGAAGAAGTTCCCAATTTCCTTTAAGTTTTCTGTTATTATAAAACAACTATGTAATTGCGGCACTATTTTGTGAGCAAATCGTAACTTAAATTTAAATTAACCTTTACTGGATGGTATATTATGTTTCATCTCCGAAACTAACAGTTTAATATTTAATAATTTTGCTAAATCTGTAGTTAATAGAGTATATTTATTATATCATAATGAGTTTGAACAAAACCACAGAGGCTAATAATCCACCATGTCGTTTTCTGCAAAAAAGGCCTTATCATAAGAAAATAGAAATCCTGAAGTCCTGTTAAATAGGCGCGGACATACTGTCACTGCACAAATAAAATAAAGTTAAAAAACTGAAAATAAAATAAGTGTGGTCATATTATAGCCGTTAAAAACATCATATCATATTATATATATATATATATGGTCATATTATAGCCGTTAAAAATTTTTCGTTATAATTTATCAAAGAAAATTCTTCATAAACTCCAGAATAGCAAATTCCTCAAGGAACAAAAAATTATGAATTAGAGATTTAAAAAGTATAGAAAATAAAATATAATAAAATAAAATATAAGTATAGAAAAAACCATACTTTTTCTTTTTCAGATATTCAATCTTGTTTTTTTTCATAATACTGTCACTAGAAATATTAGTAAAAGAAGATGAATTAATTTAATATACATTTAATAAAACTTTAATATGAATATGTCATAATAATAAATTGACGCTAAAAGATAAAAACACCTTTCGATACAAATCCTATTTGAGTCTCATAACTTATATTATTACGCTATTACAGGTAATATCTTCTTTCGAGAAATATCATGAAACATTAATTAATCTTTTATTTACCATAATTTAACTAAAATATTAAAACCATGTTCAATCTACGAGTGGATATAAATTCAAAAAGAAATAGTTTATCAAACCAAAAGTATTTAACAAAAAATAAGTACGTTTAAGTACACGTAATTAGTCACAGAAGTATATTGTGACGTGTGAATTTCTAACCAGTTGGTACCTTAACAGTGAATTTGATTCTTGCTTCAGCCACAGTTCATGGTTTCATCGGTTTTGAGATACCCTGAAGGTATACCTGGGTAGATAGCATGGGTTAGATAAATATAACCATATTTGACCGCAAATATACCATACCGTATTTGATTCACAAAAATTTGAACAAAATATGACTTTCATTCAATTTTAATTGTCAAAAATATCCCAAAAATCTACAATTTCGGCCAAATGATTAAAAAAAAATTGTTTGAAGCCACTAAATTTTCAGCAACATTAAGTAAGTTCCTGTTCAGTATGCGAATTAAATGATCTATTTTCAACCGACAGTCAGCAAAACGAAATATTTGTAACACATAAATGAAACTCAAGACTGGTCGTCTCACGATATTACATAAGTGAGATGTTTTAACTGCAATTTTGCTGAAATGTTTATTGGATACGGTGAAGGGTGTTTTAAAAGTTCTATCAGATTAAACTATAGAAGTTATGATATTTTTAATTGAAGGCACAAACTTGCAAAGTTGTTTTATTAATTCGCGCATATAATATAAAATGATAATAGATAAAAAAATGCCAAGCGGAAAAAAATAATGAACGCAAATATTCTTAACATGTACTTGAAAAATTAAAATGTGGAAAATTTTAACACAAGTTATAGCTCGTTGAAAATATGGGCATAAAAAAAATTGGTTAAGAAAAATGTTTGTTCGAAAAACTAAAAAAACAAAACAAGAAGTATATTAAATTGAACAAAGAAGACCGAAATACTTTTGTGGGATTCTAAAATTTTAATTTTTTGCAAAATTAATTAAAATATATAGAAATATAGATTAATAAAAATTACTAACACCTCCACACCTAAAAAAAGAGATTTGATGTCGGCGGCTACTATTTATTTACACGAATACTTTCTGCAGCGTAGCCTTCATCAGGAACGTAAAAGGTCAGATAAAACTAAAGAAAAACATAGATACATGTTAATAATCACAAAGTAGAGATTATTAAGTTGTAATTAAGTATTATTAAGCAAGAGTATTATTAAGTTGTTGAAAAAATACATTTGTAAGACGAAGCTTTTCATACAGCAAGTTATATTTATTTAATCAGCTCTTAACTCATCCCAAACTACAAGAACTGAATTTATGATAATCAAATTTCATTCAAACTTAGCTAAGCTTAAGTTTTAAGTGTGCTTGCTGCTTGTTTCGTGTATTCGTCAAATAAATAAAAAATGCTATACTATTTAAAAATATCAATCTGGAAAAGAGGATGGAGGAAATAAGAAGCTACGTAAGACTCCATTTATGACACGTTCCATCGTCATTGCTATTTAAATCAGGGGTGGGCAACGATTAAAATAGATGTGATAAAGTCTATTTAGATAACACAGTCAAAGAACACACATGAATTATATTGTGGAAATATTTATGACTAGCTGTAAAAACCACTGAAAAACGTACCGATACTCTTTTTATATGTATATTCCTAGTCTTGGACCATGCTTGAAACGAAGTGGAAAAAACAAGAAGGAAGTCAAGTTTACTATTATAAAACTTCCTCTTCCTCTACAGTGCCATTGTGTGATTAAGATACACATAGTGCCATCAGTTAACGTATGTAGGTGCATTATACATTTGTTTAATTATTACGCGTCGAGTAACTAGGCATTTTCCTGATTTTGAACTAATGCAATGTAAAGGAATTTTTGAAAATATTAAATTCGCACATCTTCTGCATAAATGAACCGCTTCCGAGTAGATACAAGGTAAATAATGCTTCATATTGGTCTCATATTTTATAAAACACAAAATAAGTACACAAGTAGACAAATACATAAAAATCCTCTCAATATTTTTTTGCAAATATTTTCAATATACAGGAAATCACGGAAAGTAGTTAAAGTATGATAATTTTCATAAAGAATTATTACAAGGTGGCTCGTTTTTCTTAAAAATATTAGACAATATCTTTATGGTAATTACGATGTATATTTTGCTGAAGTGACAGCATTATTTTAATATTTTGAGTCGAAAATTATGAAAATTTAGGTATTAATAAAATATTAGGAATATAAGTAACAGGACTTGAACTATTTAAGGATCGTTGGACTAATTAAAGATTAGATTTCGGTGACTTTTTGGCGACAAAATAAGAAATGTAGCTTAAATTAGTATAAATAGGGGGAAACCCTCATTGAAATATTGGTCTATCACATAATAACAATTTTTGTCATTATTGTCACAATATAACATTTAATTTTTCTATTCTCTGATCTGTTGTGTAAAACATAAAATTTTCAAAAACATTCATATTTTTTCCACAATGTTGTATATTTATTTAGCTTAATGTAAGTGTTGAAAAAATATGTTTGGATATAGGTTTAATAAATAGAGATGAATAATTTTACAGGTAAATGTTTAAAAAAGTATAACAATTTCAGGAATGCTGTGGCAATGGGATTCGCAAAGAAAAAATTATAATTTGAAACTTCAAGTAATTTGGCTTGTTTAATTTTGCATTCACTTTTCATGCTAAAAATAAAATTTTCATCAAATAAATTGTCATATGTTGAATAATTTAAAAACACGTTTTATAAGTTGTAAAAAACTATATTTGAAATTAAATAGTTCTTGCTGCAAATGAAAGTTATGTCTTCATAGTTTCAGAGGAGTGGAACAGGTTAACGACCTATATTCGCCGAGTGGGTTATTAGAGGTACCAAATTTCTCTATCTGGTAAATTTTTGGTTGAAATTGTCTCAATTTTTTTTCATTTTATTTATTTATTAGGTGCAGTTACGAAAATATTACGATTTTTACTTCTTTGTCTTTCAGAAATGATAACAGGACAATTAGTTAAATTCAGTAACATTAAAAAACGCAACGTGACACATTTCAACAAGTTAGATAGTATAAAAAATGATGGGTGGTTATTATAGTTCTTTAGCATGTGTTCGCAGTAAATAAATCTGCTCTAGATATTTCGTTAGTAGAAGACATATCCATTGTTCTTTCTTATTTTATTTTATATGTTAAAGTTATTAAAAATATTTTTATTTCAAAAGCATAACATATGATTGTTTAAATACTTGTCGGCCCGAAAAACCCATAAATTAAATAAATCCGCACGAAAATGTTACGCGACATAGAGCTTCAAACAAGCCAGATAATGCCACTGTGCTCGAGTTGTGGCCTCTCACCGCTCTCTATCTTCATCTTTCTCTGTTCACTTGCTGAGGCCATTAATCACATCAATATTGAAAACTGTCAGATTCACGTTCTGTGTGATACATCGCCTTCTTCGTCGCTTCTAATTGTCACCAACATTGAAAGCGATCTTTTGTCACAAAGCATTTATATCATTCACTTTGTTACGTCACTCGCAGAATGTGAATATGACATAAAAACTATAAGGTATAGAAATAATTCCTGCAGACCGAATTTTCGTTACTTATGGATCTAAGATTAAGGAGAAAATTTAGTTTATGGGTTTAAAAATAAAATATGATTTTAAATGACAATAATATTACGTGAAAATATCTCTTGAAAATCCAATTAGTTCATTAACGAAGACAGATACTTTGCTGAGCACGTTGGAAAAATAATTTAAAAACTTTATTTAGCAAAAATTATGTTTAAACCTTTTCTAAATAAATTTGGTATGTAAAACCATTTAAGGGCATTTTCATAAAATTGTGGAGTTTACGAGAGTTTCCGGGAGTTTTTCGAATTTTCTCCTTTGCAATATTTTTAGAAACTGGAGAGTGAGGGGTTGGTTCTAAAATATATATTACTTAATCGCATGGCTCTAGAGAATTTAATGATTGTCCAACTATTAATGCGGGATATGAAACAAGTGGGATTATTTAAATCTAGCGCGCGCCGTTTCGCTTTTAATAATAATTAGCTTTTTAAATCTTTTTGCTATATTGCTTTAATTACAAGAAGACAAGAAATTTAATTTGCTATGAATTAAACAATTATCTTTTTCGGGACGCATTAAAAATGATAATAAAGAATCCTTGAAAATTTTCTGGTGTATTCATTGACGCTTAGTTAAGTTGATTTAAATATTTGTTTACAAAAATTAAATCGCAAGGTTTTGGGTTCAACTGTAAAACTTATTCAAAATTTATCGGCATATGATTGCATATTTTCATTTTCACTTATTGTACTCAATATAATTTTTGTTGATTATCGCATATGTTTTATTACATATATGTTTTATAATACTCGTCTATAAAAACACATTTTTTAAGTTATAAAAATTTCCCTTCCTTCAGATTTCATGTGGAGTATAAAACGTAATATGTATGCTCCGACTTGCACGATGATTTTTATTGCCGCCATGATTTTTTTTTAGATTCCAATGGACTTTAAAGAAATATCTTTTTAACATCATAAAAGGTCAATTAGATATGATAGAAAATCTTAACAACTGATTTTGATATATTAATTAGTTTATCTTATTCATCATAACGTAAATAGGGTCCACAGTCCCCAGACCAGTTTTCTGATAAGAGGAACAATAACCCAAGATTAATATCCCATGCTATCATGGAAAATTAATATTGAGTTGTGGTTAATAACTTTTGAATAAATGTATTCTCTAATTTGAACTTACCCAAATGAAACTTTGCGAAAAGATATTTCAGATGTAATCTTAAATAATATGCAATATAATCAATTTAATTTCCACGTCCACATACGTGGAAAATGGAAGTGTATTCTTTTGGTCCATTGAGTGAAGTACCATTGGATAGGTTTTAAGAAGTAGGATTGATATTTTTTAACTCATTATTATTTTGAAGCCTTTTGTTAAATATTGGGTTTTAAAGTGTCTAAGATAATGGGTTCCCCTCATGCTAAAATTTCTGAAGCAACGCGATCCAAACAATTTCTAAACATGAAAAATAATGTTTAATGTGCGTATAATTGATATAATTTCGGATTTGTTTAGTGACCGATTTAATTAAAATTTTATATCGCAATATTCATAGTTTGTTAAATTGGGATATAAAGGTTTGGTTTTACATTACAATATGGATAAATCATATTTGTATGAATAATTTTATATAATATGACAAATATTTATGTATTGAACTTTCGTTAATAGGATCAAAATCCTACTGATATTATACATGCGAAAGTTTGAATGTTGGGATGTTTGTTGCTCAATCAAGCTTGGAACTTATGGACAGATTTCATTTTAATAAAAAAAAATTAATAATAACCGGTATTTTTATTTAACGACAAACATTTTGCATTATATCGACATATGGTGTAACTATATAATTAAAGCGCATCTCGAGAGCCCAACACCCGTAAATAAATCCTGTTTACTAATCGAAGCGAGTAAATTTGTTACGAAGATTATTTAAATAATAAACTTTCGTATCAACCGAGATGACATTTAATAAGTGAATATCTTCAATATTTTGACACCAAACCTGAAAATTAATTACATAAAATTTTTTTCTTCATTGATTTTCATCGTTTAAAGGAAGGGCTAATAAAAATTTAATAAACCTTTGAAGTCTTCGTCTGACTTGTTTTTAGCTATTTTACTCACCCGTCATCCAGGATGAACTGTCAAATCATTGAGTATGCTTTCTCTATCCACTGATTTGTGTCGATTGAAAATATGCCGTAAATATTTTTAACGAATATTATTTGGATTAGTTAAGGTTCTGATGAATTTAAATATCACATAAAAATAAACAACTTAACATAATATAAGTATTACGTGAAAGATTTGAAATATACTTTAAAATATTATGGTGTAAATATATATTCGTCTGACATTGAAAAACAGTTATAAATAAAGTATCGATATTTACGAATAAAGAAAATTAAATGCAAACATCACAGCAAGTGACAAAAAATATTGCCACGAAATTTCTATAAATACGTTACTAGATAAACTAATCGAGGATTACGTTCTGAACACTTAATACTCTCTGATGCACTTGCTTCAATTATGGGTCGGTGTCCCTAATAAGCCAAGTTAATAGCGTTGAACTGAAACGGAAACATTGAGGTAAGAGCTCGCAACAGTCTCCAGGAGCAAAACTCAACACTTTTGAGCATTTAACTTTAATCGAGTTGTAATTAACTGTGGTCGACCACAGTGTACTTACCGGACTCAAGTATTTGATAAATGTTATCAACCTTCTATAAATTCTCTGATGGTAAGCAAAACAAGTTTGTACCGAGTAAATGGGATTACTTTATTGCAGACATGTTAACGGCAGGTCAGTTAACGTGCTTGGAATAATGTTATTCAGTGCGCGGATATTTTTCGATGTGGTGTTTGTATTGCTTCAATTCAAAGTCCAGACATATAAGAACACTGAGAGTAAATATTTTATGAACATTATAATATGAATTTTATCAATGAATTGACTGTTGATATTTTAAAATAGTGTCAAAGTGATTAGTCCATACCACGTATTAATAAACTAGTTTATCGTTAATTTTAGTTCAGTATATGCAAACATATTTTCATGTCTAAAAATAATTCTGGTCACATTTTGCTTTCAAATATTTTTTTGATTTTTGTAAATGAGAGTTTTAATCCTTCGATTACATATCGTAAAATATTTTTGTCAATTTTTAAAAAGTTATAATTTCAAAAATATTGATTAAAACAATTTGCCTTTTCCACAATGGTCGATTCATCATCTTCCGCCATTTTCCGAAAATGTATTTAAACCCTCAAACAATATATTACCGATAATAAGATATGTAGAATTAGTATATTACCTTGGCCTTACTTTCAAATACCCTTGCCTTTGTACAAATATATTACTGACAATAACTTCCATTTAATTTTATTACATACACCCTAAAGTTTGCATTGTATAAATTCACATAATAACAACAATTGAATTTATTACCCCAACTAGAATACTGGTATATTGTATAACTCTCTGTAATATAATAAAACCTAGTCTGCGCCCCTGTAATAAACTCACTAACATACACAATGGAAAAATCCGCACAAACAGTCTTCCGCTATTGTGTTTGAAACATATAAATGCTGTTGGTTGTTCCTAAGAGTTAATCTTTGCTAATATCCCACCTGAAGATGTTGTAATACAACGAAACCTAGGTCGTGGTAAAGAAATTAAAGATAGTATAAATAATACTACATCACGTAGTTTCATTTAATTGTGAATAATGAATTTCTACAAAATTAACGCCAAATATATTCAATATTTGAAAACAGCCGATTTGGCTACATTGACGATATTGTACCGTCGACTCCAAATTAAATTTCGGAAGGCGGTACAAAGCATATGGTTTAACAAAACGTGCATAAAGTGTAATCTAACACCCAGTCACGTGAACGTAAAGATTAGTGGAACAACTCGAGCAGCCCAGAAAGCAACAACTAAAGCCGTCACCACCTGGCTGAAGGAAGAAATTCGGGAATCAACCATCAAACAAGACAACATAAACCTCTGTTTAAAGGTAATACACTCTTCTCTAACATATCTCCTTCACCCTATAGAATTTGATACTTTAGACTATAAAATTAGAAATGATGTCAGTACCATAATAAAAAACATAACACAAAAACAAATTAACAAAATTAAAAAACTGAAAGCCAAAACCCAGAAACCAAAAGTCACACCCAAACAAACGTTTTATCCCAGAATAGTAAACCTTTCACAATCAACATCTAATAATAAAGAACTAGAACTTTTAAATAAAGGATTTAAATATAATATTCCTACCCCACCATCAAGAAAAAAACATAGAATCACTAGTAGTAGATACCATCATTGCATTCAGTAACCAGGACGCTCTTACTAAACACAAAGCTGCTAATATAATATATAAAGAATACTCTAAAACCAAGACACACATTAATGACGAAATTTTGACACAACGTAATCTACAAATTAAAATTAATGAAGATAAACTCACCATATCTAAAGCAGATAAAGGCAACACTATAGTTATTCTAGACCAAAGTGAATATAAAAATAAAGTGTACGATTTCCTTAAACCAAATGACTTCACAAAACTACAAAGGGACCCCACCACGACATTTGCAGATAACGTAAAACAATTAATTAAAACCTGTAACATCATATTTCCTAACGAATTCGCGAAACATAAAGTTATAGAAATGAATCCTAGACCCCCAATACTATATGGACAACCTAAAATTCATAAACCAAATATACCCATACGACCTGTTGTCTCATACACAAACGCACCCACAAAAAAATTAGCTTTTTACCTGAATAAGATCTTCCGTAATAAAACCGGATTTGCTCCTAAACATACCATTAAAAACTCTGTTGATCTCTGTAATAAAATTAAAAATATACATCTAACACCCAATTGTAAATTAGTATCACTCGACGTAGTAAACTTATTTTCTAATATACCACCAAAAGATTGCCTAAATATCATTTCAGATATCCTAGAAAGGAAAAAATTGAATCCCATTAAAGCATCGGAAATTAGAGATCTCTTTAAACTATGCACAGACCAAAATTATTTTCTATTCGATAAAAAATTTTTTCAACAATTAATGGCCTTGCAATGGGATCCCCCCTCAGTCCCCTTTTAGCCGAGTTATTTATGCACCATCTAGAAACCAGCCTCTTAAACAGTAAATTAGCGACCAATATATTATACTATTATAGATACGTTGACGACATCCTTATCTGCTGGAAAGGTACACAGCGACAGTTAGACCAGTTTGTTAACTTTGCTAACTCCCTACACAATAATATCAAATTCACTTTAGAAGTAGAGCCCGGTAATAAACTTAACTTTTTAGATATAACAATAGAACGCAAAAATAATAAGCATAAATTTAGTATATTTAGAAAAGACACATTTACAGACTCCATAATTAATGGTCAATCTCAACACCCTTGGTCCCATAAGTTAGCAGCCTTCCATTCCATGATTCACAGAGCTTTAACCATCCCTCTTGAAAAACCTAACCTACGTAAAGAAATAAAAACTATAAAACAAATCGCAACAAATAATAATTATGACCCATCAATTGTCACAAAACTGTACCATAATAAATTAAGAAAAATACTAATACAAGAAATATACCCGGTCGCACCAAATAAGAATAATATTTACTATAAATCTATCCCATACATAGGTAACGTATCATTCAAATTAGGTAAACTCTTAACTAATAATAAAAATATAAATAATATAACATGTACGTATAGTACCTTAAATAACTTAGATAAAACCCTTATTAATAATAAAGAAAAAATAGATAAACATAAAAAGAGTGGTATCTATAAACTTAAATGTAACGATTGTAATAGTGTGTACATAGTTCAAACAGGAAGAGATTTTAATACAAGATATAAAGAACACATCGCCAGCTGGCGTAATAATAAACCAGACACATCTCACTTTGCTAAACACCTCATTGAAAATAACCATCACCCCCATACTGATAATGCCCCCTATATATTACAAATAAATACAAAAGGCAATAAACTTAATATCCTAGAAACATTAGAAATAAACAGACATAAAAAAGATATCAAGGTTAATATATTAAATGAACAACTAAATATAATATCATCACCCATTCTTAATATCTTCTAGATATAATATAAATATAAAACATCGATACCACAGTACCCTGGAAATTGTTTCAGCTCTAATACACATATAAGTATATATAATAAAAACAAAAAAATTAAAAGATATAAATAAATTGATATATGAATACACAAAACCGAAGATGTGTAGAATTAGTGTATAACCTTGTCCTTACTTTCAAATACCCTTGCTTTTGTATAAATATATTACCGATAATAAGATATGTAGAATTAGTATATTACCTTGGCCTTACTTTCAAATACCCTTGCCTTTGTGCAAATATATTACCGACAATAACTTCCATTTAATTTTATTACATACACCCTAAAGTTTGCATTGTATAACTTCACATAATAACAACAATTGAATTTATTACCCCAACTAGAATACTGGTATATTGTATAACTCTCTGTAATATAATAAAACCTAGTCTGCGCCCCTGTAATAAACTCACTAACATAAACAATGGAAAAATCCGCACAAAGCAGTCTTCCGCTATTGTGTTTGAAATATATAAATGCTGTTGGTTGTTCCTAAGAGTTAATCTTTGCTAATATCCCACCTGAAGATGTTGTAATACAACGAAACCTAGGTCGTGGTAAAGAAATTAAAGATAGTAGAAATAATACTACATCACGTAGTTTCATTTAATTGTGAAAGATTTCGGTGTTTTGGTTTATTGTTCATTTGCAGTAGCTAATTTTCGTTTTTCGTTATGAACCACCTTTGGGTAAAAAACAGTAAATTTCTTGAAAATTTTTACCATTCTCTCACGGTTCAAATATATGTAAAGATGTACAAATTCCCAAATCCCTCGGGAAATAACTCAAGGCAATCTCTTTGACCGGAGATTTAATGCTAGGCTGTATGAGTCTATTTATATGAATAAATCAACTATTATTCTTGAAGTGTAGTGCTTCAAAAGAAAAGCCAGAAAATATACGTTCTACCAGTCTGTAATAAAATTTACTTTTAATTAGTTTTCCGGATATAGCTATTTTTCATTGACGTTGTGTTTGCATCAGAATTACGTTACATTTATTTTATTACACAATTTACAATTATTTATACATACACATTATACTTATATTGTACATTTATTTATAATTTTTTTTCGATATTATCATATATTTAGAAGCAGCTGAATACTCTATTTTTAGTCTTTTTGGATGCAAATATAGAAACACGGCTTAGCTTTGTATTTTCCATGCTGTAATATATCTTTCTATAATCAAGGTCAAATGATAACTAATCAGTATAGATTTACAATAAAAGCTATTACTTGGAGAACAATGCTGAAAAAGACACGGTGAATTATGATAAGGGTATTTCTAAGGCTATACAATTTAATTAGGAACCCTTGAAATACATAAATCTACCTATCCCTCTCTCACAGCCTAACAGTATTTCTTCTTTTAGTCTTATTAACGGAAAAAAAGAAAATCTTTTTTTTCATAAAAAAGTGAGCGTTAATTTTTCCACATTTTTCTCCCCACCTCCCCCTGGAATGAAGTGGCATTTTAAGGTTTCAAAAATGATATTTTCACGCCTTTTTTTTAAATAACTACATCAATTTATTATAAATATTTCCATCACTTATTAAAGCTACCGTCTTTTAAACTGCTGCTCAATCAAAATTTAAAACCTATAATTTTTAAGCACCGTTTGCAAAAGTTGAAACTTCAGATTCTTGAATAGTGTATCCTACACCGTCCAATTTTTAGTTATCGTTTTAAAAAGTCTGTAAACAAAATTCTGGGTAAATCTAGTGAAAGTTTTAGGTTTTCAATTGAAACCAAATTTGGTATGAATTGAAAAATATTTAATTAATCTTTACTCCATATGGGGATAACAAATTTTTGTTTAACATTAAGAAATACATAAATTCAACTTCGACAAGTAAAATACTATTTGATTTATGCAAAGAAATGTAATTGTAAATGTATTAAAAAAATCCTAATATTGTATAATTCATTTCAATAGTTAGTAACATCATATATCAAACCTATGATCTTTCTCATTATAAAAAGTGTATACAGTAGAAATATTTGTCTATCACAGTTGGTTTAAGAAACGTCTACTTCATATGCATACTCATTATGGCAGAGTATACATTGTCTTTGACAAATGAGATGTCTTTCAAAATAGGAAAACTTTGTGTCCTGTTATATCGAGGGGGCAAGTGTAGCTCTAAGTTTGTTAAAATTTTAATCAATCACTCTTTTGGGCAATTTATTGCTGTGCAGTAATCTTCCACCATCTCTAAGTTTTTCACTTTGAAGAAAAATAAGAAAAAATATCACGTCCAGAATTAAGGAATGGAATCGTTATAAACTACGTTGCCAACTGAAATCCTTCAAAATTAATATGGTTAACAAAATTTTCGATCACAAATGATTAGAAATAAAGAATATTTACTTTCCGTTTCTGTTTCCGTCTTGCTACTTTTAAAAATGTGTCGAACGAAGTATCATTCATGACGTAAACAATACAATTTATAAATAGATCTAAATAAAAATTAAATTCCAAGTAATTGAATGCATTTCATAAAAAAGTAATTACAAATTTATTTAATTTGTCACAAAAAAAATTGCCTTTGTAGTTTACTACATTTACGAACTCTTAGGGTGTAACTAACATTAAGAAAATAACAGGTTTTTATTTTGTTCCAGTTAGAACCGAGAAGCTCCGACTTATACATATATGTGTGAGATATCTCTCACATAAAAAGAGGACCACAAAATAGTTATGTATACACTAGCTGACCTGGCAGATGTTATTCTGCATTTTAGAACACAGTGCCATCTATGGCGTTCATTTTTTTTGGCGCTAAACCGAGATACATTGTTGATGTGAGTTGTTTTGGAAAATAAATAAATAATTTGTTAATAATTTGACCCCACCCCCTTCCCTATCGAATCCTATCATAGCTACGAATCATCGTCCTGGCAAAGATTAATTGTCATGTTAATATGACCTAGATCAGTCAAGTCGTTCAGAAGTTAAACGATCACTAATATACCCATCACTAATTATACAAAGATATAGCCAGACTCTATGAGTAAGTTGGGGTAAGCATTGTAACAAAGAGCCACGAAACTGAATATTCTACGAATTGTTTAACAATAACGGATCGTGATTCCAGTCAGGGACCTATTTAAATCCTATCAGTTTTTACTACAATTAACACTTTGAAGCCACCCAGTTGTCAGACGCATTAAGAGAGATCTGTTTTCAGTATGCTAATGTAATGGGTTCTCTTAAGCCGACAGTCGATGAAGGGCCGAGCAGTCGTTATAAGCTAAGTTCCCTTTAGGCCGTTGCAAAATATTCATAAAGTTGAGTAATATATTTTAACTTCAAGTTTGTTGAAATCCGACCAAGTTTTGGTTGAACAGCAATTTGAAAGACGGTAGGTAGCTTTAATAAGTAAGTATTTATAACAAACTAATAAACTTATTTAAAAAAACCTGTTAAATAATTAGAATGACATGTTATTAAAAATCTTCCTAAGAATTTTCTTTTATTACTTACTGTACATTTATCGAATAATTTTTCTATATTTGTACGTTACTGATATCAATATCAGAAAATGGATGATTTTTAAAAGTAGATATTGAATTGTTTCCATTTTCCTAAATAAATCTTAAGAAGGAAAACTATATGAACGTGATAAATTAAAACGAACTATGTAATAATGCTCGCTGTATTCAAAATGTTTTCCCCCCAAAACAAGTTACGCGAGGTAAACTCCTTAAACAAGCCTGATAATGCTAAGGTCTAAGAGTCGTCGCCTTTCACCGGTCTCTATCTTCATATTTTTTATCCACCCGCTGTGATCATTAATCAATTGAATATTGAAGGTTTGTCAGAATCAGGCTCCGTGTAATGTATTGCTTTCTTTGTCGCGTTCTATTATCACTAACATTGAAAACTCTCTCTCAATAAAAAACATTAATATAATTCAGTTTTTTACGTTAATGGCAGAGTGTGAATACGGTGTAAAGAGGATAAGGTACAGAAATGGTTCTAGAAAACTGAACTGATGTATTCCGTATACCTAAGGTGAAATGCATGAGGGTGTTCATATATAATATAATAATCTATATGAGAATAAAAATGTAAATATTTTAAAGAATTCATATGTAGTAAGATTAGAAAAGTGATCAGTCACACGATCAGCCACATTTTCTGAAAAATTAAATCGGTATTGACATTCAGTTAGCACTTCAATTAGCCATCGAGTATTGTGCCCACGGTATTGCTCAAGGTATGCTGTATATATATATATATATATATGTATACATATACATATATATAAATATATATATATATATACACATATATACACACATATATATATATATATATACATACATATATATAAATATATATGTTATATACAGCATACCTTTATTACGGAAAAAAGTTTTTAAGGGTATCGACAATTCATGATCACATGAATCACATGAAAACAAGAAGCTTAAAGCATCCATGGTGTAACCTTCTCGTGTTGCCCTTTGTGTGGGAGAGGAGAAATAAGAAACAAAAATTAATATTGTTGTCATTTGACTTTTATTAAATTTATAGTTAAGAACAGAACATGGTCAATTTTAAACTAAGGTAAAGCCAGGTTATATGTTTTTCAATTCCAAACTAGGACGACATTTTACTTTTGTGCATTATCGTAGATGACCCTTTGGGATACGTGGTAAAAATTGATCTTTATTCACGTTACGCTCTAAGATGCCATTAACCATTGGACTTTAAGTTAAAATATATTTCACATTTTACGTTCTAAAATAAAAAAGTTATGTAAAAATATTTAGAAAATTCCTTAAATGTACAATCTCAACTTTAACTTTATTTTTATTTTAATTGTTTTAATAACGATGGATTGTTTATCAAGGCAGAATGATTAAGTGAATAAAACTGTATTGGAACCATGGACAGTGAAGATGGCTTTAATGATGCAATACATAATGAGTTCGGGTGAGTATACTTATTATCAAACATAATTATATTGGTGTCGATACACATGTGTAAAATCGATAAAATTATTAACACTAAAAGTTTACACATAAATTATAAATTTAATATAAGGGGTATTAAGTTAAATTTAACATCATATATTAAGGTCTATAGGTATATGGTTTTGTTCATGTTTCTAACTCAATGCAATAAAAATATACTGGCTTTGATACATTGGGTACTCTCTTTTGAATACTCATTCACTCATCAAAACTACTAAGTGTATTTTCCGTCAACTTAGAATATTGAAATTTTGTGGGAAGGAAAATTTCATAGCCTAAGTGAAGGAAGTGTCCGAAATTTATTAATTCATAATTTTACATTAAATTATTAGGAGACAAACTATATTTCTTTGGTTTTTTGATTTCACAAGGTTTCGTATATTTGTAAAATAAAGTAGGTACTAAGTTTAATGATAATAAAATAGAACGCAACATCTGTCTCTTTTTTCATTTTTAACTTGAGTTCTATTAGATGATTTTTGATGCAGTCATAGATAATACTTATCCAGGAATGTTTTTACTTATAAAATTAGTTTATAGGTACAGGTTATAGCTACGTTAATGTTTATGCGGGGTATCGTTGAACGCTTATAGGCACAAAGTGCTATGGATGATGTCACGTCACGACGGCAACGACACTGGGCAGCGGGTGAGATTTTCAAATTTAAGTTGCGAATATCAACTTTTCCGTCAGCGGACTGCGGGATAAAGCAAATGCAGTACAATCTTAAAAATAAGCAAAATGCTAACTATTTAAACATTTTCTTGCATGATTTTCTTCTATAATTTAGAGACAGTGGATATGCTACCTGCTAGTCCTGGCTTTGTCTGATGAAAACGGGACATTACTTTATTCAGAAATTTTTTCCTTCCTAGCGATTTTCCAAAAACGCCGCAATAGGCGTTTCTTTATTTTTATCTAAGGGATTAAATACAAATTTCCATGTTTCTAACTTTAATTATTTCAAATTTCCCATATAACCTTATAATTTCATTTTATACATTGTGGTAATTTGGGTTCAGAATATTTTTAAAAGTTAATTCCGTCAAAATTATACACATGGAATTTTTTTGGCAAAATATAATATATGAAGGAAAATTGACTTTGAATTATATTTAACATGGATTTATACATACTCGTAAACTTTATTCTGAAAGTAACATTATCACCATTTTATTACTAATTTAATTACCACTAAAAATTTTATGTTTATAATGTTTATTGTTAATATTTAGCTCAACCCAGTCCAGCTAAGTCCGACCCGGCCCGTTCTGACCCAGCCTAGCCCAGCCCTGGGTTAGGCTGGGCTTTTACTTATTCATTCATAATGTATACAACAAATATTTTTTTTGGAAAAATAGACATTTTAATATAGTACAATATATTTCTTAAATAATTTTTTTAATAAACTAATTAGGGTAAGAAATTATTTTAGTTACATATATCAATAGATTGTTCTTTTTTATACACAGTATATTTTGTCACATGTATCTTAAAAATTATTTACCATAATTCTGTTTTTATGGTAATGGTAAATGCAAAAGTAGATAATTATAAGTTCAATTAACAGCTGCAGATTTTTTTTCAAATATGTCATTTTTAATATATACTATTTCATATGATGTCAACAAAATTGTAAAAATGTTCCTGGTACTAGACCGCATTTCCTTTTTAATATGTTCTTTTATACTTGCTACAATTATTGATTATTGGCTAAGGGATGAATTTGTAGTGAGTGGTATCAATAGTGTTAATAATCCATGATCAAGCACTCGCAAGCACTTGTCTGAAGCAAAACTCAATATTGTCTATCATAAAGTTGAATCGACTTGTAATTTATGAACGGCATCCACAACATACCGGAGGCGGTCCACGAATAAATCATGTCAAAGGTACCATATGTCGTTTGATATCTTACAAAATATGTTTGTAACGGTATTTACTATGATGCAAATCTGTTAATCATCGCTTAGTCAACGTAGTTTAAGCAATGTTTGCTGGCACACTGACCACGTCTTGAGCCATTGCCTACTATTTGAAAAATTTTTCAATAAACAATTGTATTTTAATATAAATCTGAATTATTTTAATTAACATTTATGTTTGGATGCGAATGATTTATATTGAAAATTGTGTAAAAAAATAAATTTGCATAGTAAAGAAAAAAAAAGAATGCCAGTCGATTTAAATATCTTTATTTAATATTACGCAAGAATTAATATTGGATGTAGCTAAAATGTACATATTTGGTGATATGTGAAACGATCACCCAAAAATTCATTCCGATAAGAATAAAATAGGCAAACATTTTTTTTACTACTCATTAGAGGTTTTTATCTCAGCCTTGTACATTTTGTGCATATGTATCTAAAACTGTACTAGAAACTACGAGCTCTTGTTTTAACAGTGAATTAATATTTGGGATTGAATGATATTTATTATATGTAAATATGTATTATTTCTTGACATGTTTTTATTTATTATATTTTTAAGAATGTACCAATTAGTAGAATCTTCACAATCGTAAATACAAACGTCCATCATGTTTTGACAGAATATTTTTAATACCTTGATAATGAGAAGTAATTTAATTTAGTGTACAACAAAGTCCGAAGTCATAATTATGTACTAGTGGTTTTATCTACAGGAATCGAAAACAAAATCGAACGAAAGAAACTGAACTTTACGCCGAATTTGTTATTCAAGGGCATTAAATTTTATGTAACAGAATTTATTGAATATTTAGCGTATATCGATTAAAGGAAAGCTTATAAATATTACAATCATGACTACCTATATATTAAAACGAAGAAAAACATTTTAAAGAATAATTTTAGAATCTTTATTTTTCAATACATATTTTCATGGGTTTTATTTCAAACGTTAGAAAAAGCATTTATAAAGAGGCCGCGGATCGAAATTATCTTTTCATTTAGTATACTTATCCAATAAATTAAGACAAAACAAACATGTATAAAAATCACCAAATATCGAAATTTTTAATTAAACTTTTATGTTCTAGTAAGGTTGTAAAAACAATATTCAACAAATTCTAAACCTGTCACTTGTCGTTATTTATAGAGAAAAATAAGATAAAAAAATATTATAACCTAACTAATTCAAAGCATAGCTATTAAAATAGATAAATGATATTTTTAAAAATTTCAAAAGCAGACCAAAAATAAAATATTTGAGATCGGTTTCAAGTGAATGTAAAATTTCGGAAAATTAACTGTGATTAATTATTTCTTTTCCAATTTTCAATCTTAAGTTGACAATTTTGCGAACATGATTTAAACTAATTCCTATATGTCTTTCTTAAATCCAATAGTCATGAGTGATTATAGTACCAAGTCTCTTGAAGTTACCTAGAAACTCTGTGCAGTTTTAATGCATTTGGTTGGAAATGTAAAACAAAGGAATAAACTCTATATTTAATATTTAAAATTACCAAAAAATGTTTTGACTCCGTGTAGCATTAACCTCATATCTTTTTATTTCATATTTAAACATTTCTTTGTCAACGTTTGTTGTACTATGTATTATGTACTGTTTTATAATATTTAGAGATACCTGAAGCTATCTTCATTTCAACCGTATGGTCTTCTGTAAAACAAAATAACACATTCGCTATATTGTGGCTGGAAAGTTTTCGTAAGTACTTGGGATGGAGCAAAACTTTAGTGGTTATTTATTTATATAATATAATATGTTTAATATAAGTTAATAATATTGAGTTTTCATACCTATGTCACATAGGTTCAACAATTCTATTAGATAAGTACTAGTGACTTGGATATACTCGTATAGTAATAATGTTAATAGCCAAATTAGACATGGTAATTATGTTGCAAATTAAGTTTACACTACGATAAAGTTCACTACAATGGTACGTATTTCGAGTAAGAAGCAATTTCAAACATAAATAATTATAATTTATTGAGATGACAGGGTAATAAATAGTACTGGCTAAGAATAGTCTACGTTTGTAAGAGGAAATAAAAATGTTTGAGATCACGAACGCAAAAAACTCAGACAGTATTGGGAACTATTTATTAATATGTTCTTACAATATTTTGTTTTTATTCATATTTGACAGGCGGAACGCTAGTGGTATTCTTGTATCTCATGGAGTTCTTTTAATAGAATATATGGTAAATTGTGAGGTAAATAGATATATTTCTAACAAACAGAAGATGATTTAACAATGATTTGAACTTTCATATAGATTGATTAAAATTTCCGTTTGTCTATTAAATTATTTTTCATACGCGTTATTTGATATTTTTAATTAGATAATCGGATCATTTTTAAAATAAGGGGTATGCCGCCCCTATTTCTTCATGGTTGAAATGATTTTTCATTAAATATCCGTATAAAATATTTTACCCCAACCATTAAATTTTTGTTTTTCTAAACTATAGAATATATATTCGTTATTTTTTGCAATAATCTACGTGGAACAAAAAGTGTACAATTTTTTAGGGTGCCATGTTCAAAGGTTTCCATATTCAAGTAAAATCCTATTGTGGCAACGCAGTCTATCTGTTTCTCTGCCCGTCCGTCAGAGGATTACAATTTTTAAACAAAAAAACAAAGGCGTTTCAAATTGACACACATCCTATAGTTTCCAAGTCTGAAAGGAAGAAAGGCATTTAAAATAACTAACAATTATATTAATAGTCCCTACCCATATATGCAATGGGACTAAAACATTTTAGCTAGAGCACAAATCCGTTTTCTATATTTTTTTCATTGCCAACTACAATTTTGTGAGTGATCAAAATTGTAATTTTAAGACTTATTTTGTTACCACTTTATCTCGAAAACGTAGGAAGGTACGTATACATTTACGTAGGAAGCTGTCAGCTCTAATCTTCTCATGTCCTGTATTTAAATAGCTACTAACAAAAAGGGTTAAATATATATCAGTAAAAAAGTTATTAATAAAATCAAAGTATCTTTACACCTGTAAAAAAAATACTAGGAAATAATTATATGTTTATATTTACCTGTGTATATATGTACTCTTGTGCTTGATAGGTTTTAGTTATACCAAGTATTTGTCTACATACTTTTTCAACAATTAATATATATTAAAAAATAAAATGTATCGTAATATTCTACAGATTGAAAAAAAATGTTTTCATGTTATATATATTTTTCTTATTCGAAAATTCACCTCCAAATATTAATATTGAAATTGGTCAAGAGCTTAAGTAAATTATTTAATTTTTTTATATTTTGGTGTTCATTTAAATTTTTTCTATGAGTTATCATAAAAGGTAGACACAATATGCAAGGTCTTAGATGATTCTAAGACCTCGCATATTGAATTAATGACTGATTTATCCATCAGTAATTAATTCTGAGATATATTTCCTTTTTATACGAAAAGAAGAAACTCAAAATGTAATTATTATACTGAGCAAATAAATTAATAATAATTCTACGAATAAAATTTTACCCTTGAATAAATATCGACATTGACTAAATTATCGATACATATATCTAATAAATCTGATTTAATAAGTGTTTCTCGTGATTACCAATGAAAAGGTTTTCAAGAACGGTTTAAAAATAGGGAATCAAAATTCTAACGCAATTCTATTTCATTTTGACATTTTTTAGAACTTTGATATTAAAAAAGATAGTATATTTAGGCGTTTCCATAGTTTAAAGAAAATTATATGCTCAATATATTGGTTTACTTGGATCATCATTAACACGGTTTTAAATTAAATTACAGGGTCAGTTTTATAGCACTTCCTTCTGCTTCACTTATGATATGTTTATACAAGCAATATTGTCAGTGGAGTTTCCTTTTTTCTATTTTCATCTGGCGAGCTGGGAAAGGAAACAAAAACAAACGCTTTTCTGCTGCTAAGTAATTCCATTTATACGAGAGTAATCAGAAAATAGTGGAATCAAGACAAACAGTGCACTTATATATACTTTCTCAAACATAATTCCGCCTAGCCCATCAACACAATCTGTTTTGTTACGTTTTTTTTGCGTGTAATTACACGCAAAAAAAACGTAACAAAGTACCTACAACATCTAAATATATTTGTAATCTAAAAATGATAATCACCGCATATTCGCTCGATTTAACTTTAGATTTAAGAATTTTTTTACATTTATTTCAAAATCAATTCAATTAGTTGACTGATATCCCTTTCTAGCAAAAAAAATGATTTGGATAAGAGGTTTTTCATTTTTTTTCTCAACCGGTTTTTAAAGGTTTAGGTATAATAAAAAATAAATTAGGATTTAATATTTGTATATAAGGTGATACCTTTAGGTGTATAGTCAAAAGGTATTGACGTACAAACATTAAATCCCAATTTCGTCGGCAAATAGCATTTATTCGATATTGGGATGTTTTATTAGTAGTACAATATGTATATTTGGATCAGTGTTATCTGTTAGAACTCTACTAGAATCTTTAAAGTAAGATGTATAAATTGAACTTGAAATGATAATAATAGAGAAAATAAGTTTTGTTCATAATGTAATTGAAATATGCGTTTTTCGATGGCTATTTCAGTGAGTGTAAATACTCACCAAGTTACAATGGTTACTAACCTGCAATTAAACTATTTGAAACTATTTGAAATTTCAAGTAAATTAGGAAATATAAATCTCATTATCTGTATATAATATTTTTGAACATGTAATCTCAATTTACGGGATATTTTATAATTAGTACCTTTGATGGTTATGACTAGTAATTTTAAAGCACATATAAGTAATGATTTTAGCTAAATTTTAAAGATCCTTGAAATTCTACTCGATGGTGAAGTAAATAATATCAGTTGTATTATTTCAATAAAGTAATTGTCTACATGTATTTACCACTTTTATGACCTAAATTACTTGTTAAAATGTCAATTTTTAAATAGTTTAATTGGAAAATATAATATTCCTCGATAGGATTATAATGCTACCAAGCTCTCTCACCGTTATTTTGTGGATATAATTAAATAACAAGATGTTAAATTTCTATAATGAATAGAAGCTTATAACATACTTAATAAAAAATTAAATATTTAAAAATAACAACACAAATTATAAATCAGATGTCATAATTTTATATATAACTAGCTGTGCCTCATGATTTCACTCACGTATATAATAAGGAAAGTTCAACATTCTTTTTCTCCCATATATTAGCTCTTGGGTATAAACTATTATCGTACTAAATTTAATTAAAATCCGTCGTAATCCGTGTATCCGTAGTAGTTTTCGCATGATTGACGAAGAAATTAACATACAGACACACAGACAAAAAATTCTTGACATAGATTTTCTGTCTTCTGTTATCATTCTTTATACTGAATCAATTACTCTTTTTAAAATATTTTCCACTTACACATTCTCCCACAGTTTTATTAATAGTACAGATTTCAATTTAACTAACTTACTCTAAACGCTAATATTTAATATCACAAATTTTTCTGTAAATCTTTCATTTGATACAGAATTAAATTGTAGAAAGTGAATTTCCTACCTCTATTCATAGAATCTGCTATGTTGTTTTGCTTTCTACAGTGAAGCGGTCTTAATGTTATGACATGAAGCCAGTTAGCAACATAAAGGCCCTCTTATAGCTTGCAACACAGCGGGTTACTATGGAAAATGGTTGTAAGCATGAGATAAAAATATAGTGTAAAAGATATTATTGTTCTTTTTAAACTTTAAGTAAAGTTTCAATTAATGTTTATCAAGGTAGGCAAAATTATAACTTTGTACATTCGCATTGAAAAGTTCACACAATTATTGGTGATGTAACGATTGTGGTCTAGTTTCATCTGGTTCCATTAAAACGTCTTCCATTATTTTAATAACCTTTCCACTAATATGAAACATGTGGTACTTGTAGATGTACAGTAGTATTTCACCATTTGAGAGGATCATGTTACATAAAATTACTGCGACTAGCAATATCGCGAATGAAAAAAAATTGGGATTCGATTACGTGGCAAATAACGCGAAGAAGCGTGGTTGCAAAGTGTGAAATAATTTATTTTTAATAGTATTTTTTTTGTGAAAACACAAAAAACTAAATTTTAATTAATATTAAATACTTAATTCCAGAAAAAAGTAAAAAAAAATACATATATTGTGTTTTTTACAGATATGCAACTTTAAAATGAAAAAAATAGGTAAAAATCATGATAATGACCGGTATTGGCTTTATTGAAAAGGTGATTATATGCTATTTGTGTTTAAATACGATTTCCGGCTCATACGCTGCGGGTAACTTGAATGAAGCGCAATTTTGAAGTCCAACTCTCAACCACTTTTCGAGGGATGAAGATCATTTTCAATTTAATCATGTGTATATACTTAAAAAAAACCGCGTTTTACGTACATAAAACTAGTTTCTTCCAGTAAGAAAAAATTTAGTGTTCCTCGAATATCTTCTGAATTCCTTTCTAATTGCTGCAGCTTTCTTTTAAGCTTCTTGCCATCGTAAAACGACTTTTCCTTTTTATTCTGTTTCTAGCAGTATCTGTAATTTCCATCTTCTCTTTAATTTTCTATCTTATTTTTACTCATTTCTTTAAAAATGAGCGTGCACGTAGTTACATGGAGATTTGCGTGCTTGTGTGAATATGTTTTTGTGTTAGTATCATTATAGTCGATTGCAGTAAATAACATTTTTTAAGTCTACAAATAGTGAAGATATACCAGAATGTATTTATACATATATATGTATATATATATATATATATATATATATATATATATATATATATATATATATATATTTCATGATTCTAGACCAAGGGGAAGTACTCTATATGTTTTGATTTATTAGTTACTGTCGTTTATTTAAATTTAATTCAACCCAACCTTGGTCTGCGCTAGATTGGGCTGAGCTGGGCTGGGCTTTGTCTATTCATGCAAAATATTTATAATAAATATTTTTTTGGAAAAGGCATTTTTTAATAATTAATTTAATACAGTGATTATGCCGGAATGTTATTATGTCAGAATTTTTATTCGTATTGTTTTTTTTATACACAGTTTAAATTTATATCTAAAAATTAATTAACACAATTACATTTTCATGGAAATGGCTAATGCAAAATTTGGTAGTAGAAAATAATGAAAAGATTTAAATATAGTGTAATATATTAAGTTGTTACGGTTGATAATCTTGACGTTTTTAGGAATTGATAGGGACTGTATGTAAATGTTTATTTTCAAAACGTAACATAATGTAAACGTTTATTTTCAAATTATTTAATTTTTGTGTGTTAAGTGAGTAATGTATAGATGCATTGTGAATTTAATGGAAAATAGGCTAGTAATATACAAATTTCAGCATATTTCTGATCAGTATTTTTTTAAATGATTTTTTTATTGTAAATTTTCGTCAGCTGCAAAATTTCTTTTCAAATATGTAACTTTCAGTATATATTTTTCATATGATATTAAAAAAAATTGTCAAAATATTCCTAAGAATAAACCGCAATTGTTCCGTTTCTTTTTTTTTTAAAGGTAAAGAATCCTAAAAAAGTTGAATTGATAAGGCAGAAATTGAAAAGAAAAGCAGTATTTCACGGTCCTCGCGTTTATATTTTTGGGAAAATTCGCACGTGGAACGGATACATTTTATTAATTTTAATATTTTTGCCGCTGAATTTATTTTCACTTCGTACGTTATTAATTTATTATAAGTTACCGACTATCTCCTTCTTCCAGTCGACCCCAGAGTGACAGACATCTAGTTCCCCGATCGATTACGTGGACGTGTTTACCCAGTTCGGTCATACTTCATGAAATTGGGTAACGCTGTCGGTACAGCCGCATCACAAGCTGCATAGTCATCAGTGTTATGCATCTGGGCATCGACAAATGAGAAATTTATGTCAGAATAGCGTTGGTAATGTGAAAATATTTTTTTTTGAGAAAAAATTAAAATATTTTAACCTATTATTCTATTTGTTTTTATTTTTTTCACGAAGGGTATACGTGATGGATTTATTGTTTCAAAAACCTGAAGTACGAAGAGAGTTGTGTGTATACTTCGATACAAAATGTTTTTATTAAACTATTGATAAGCGCTAATATCATTTCCCATCGCGTTAATATATAGCTTAGTATTTCTTCCAGAGGCATAAAATTTATCGTATTATAGCTAAAGTTTTCCTGTAATTTTTTTGCCTTACGTGGTAATTTTGGAAGTAATAAGGGGGGGGAGAGGGGAAGGCAGTTGCGTTATTTGAATATTTTGGTGCATTTGTTTGATCGTGCTATGTAAGTTAAAATTCTGAAAAAAAATTTTACTGTTTTATCATTAGCCCTTTCAGCAATATAACAATTTGCATAAAAGATGAACCAAAAAAAATTAGGTATCTATTTTCCCACTCTAAAATTATTATTTTTAAAGTACTATATGTTATTATATATTACATGATCTACTATTGAGTTTAATATCAAGTTCCTACATCAAACAGTTGCTGATAAAATCAACTGTGACCGACACATGAGCAAATATCACTTGCGTATAATGCGAAGTGTCATGTTATGAATTACGTATTCAATTACATATTTAATTTGGTAGGGAAAAATAAGCAGTTGTACGATATATATATATATATATATATATATATATATATATATATATATATGTATATATATATATATATATATATATATATATATATATATTTATAAATATATATATATATATATATATATATATATATATATATATATATATATTGCAGCTTATATTTATTCGACTTGTATTTTACCTTTATTTAACTATGTATATCCTATCCGGAACAATGTCGCCACAAGTTTTGTGAAACTGTATATTCGTTGGACTTTCAGCGTTAGAAACAATAAGAAAACTTAGTAAAATAAGTACGAGTTTAACACTATCTTTAAGTATCGTTTTAGTAGTGTTGTCAACTTAGTGGTTTACCACTAAATCTAGGGGATTTAATTCTTCTTTAGCGTGTAAATATTTTTTATGTTTTAACCATTAAAACATTTAAATTATTAAATTATTATTAAAGTGGAAGCAAAATTACCTACAAGCCAATAAACCAATAAAAGTTACGATAAAAAAACCATTAAAAATTATAATAAAGTACAACATACGTCTAACTTTCACTGAACGTTCGTTTTTTTATTTTTCATCTCTTCAGGTACGAAGGTATCTTCTACCCCATATGGCAACACTGTTCATCGTGCATCGTTAGGTTATAAAACGAACTGAATTCTGGATTAGGACTTAGTTTTAAATAGATAATCAGAAAAAGCTTTTAGATACCACAGTGGTTTCATTCTAACATATTTATTTACGTAATGTTGTATCCAAGACTGTTTAACCAAAATAAAAATTGTCTCTTTCACTTAACGAAACGGCATGCATTAAAATACATATTGAGGAAGATTAAAATTGATTATGTTTTTCCTATATAATAGAAAAATTAAGAAATTTAAACATTTTTTTAAATTAACACTAACTATAGTGTAAATATTTTCATAAAATATAATTTCATACAAATGACGAACAAGGGTTAGAATGATAAACCAGGAAAGAAATTATGAAAAAACATTCCAGACGTCCTTCAATGCCTTTATAGCGATATAGATCTAAATACTTTCTTAGTTTAGCTGTATTGTTTCACTAAACCCTATTATAGTAGAGTTTTCAAGATGAAGTTCATAGAAGTAGACGTCGGGAGGAAAATTTAGATCTAACGATTCAGGCTACGAGAATACATTAGCATGTTACCGAGAATTATGAATCCGTATCATTCACAAATCTCTAAACAGTTAAGCTTTGTACCTATAATCGGAAGATGGTATTATTTCTTGAAGTTGATTTTAAAGGCATTTAGATTTATTTCAAAGGATCTTCGGTAATATTTAGACTTCAATAAGATAATCGGAAGAAATTTAATGAAGTTTATTTTGAAAATATTCTAATTTATTTCAGAGATTTTCGGTAAAATTCAAATTCAGAATTTAATAGCAGCATTAACATCCATCTATGTTACCACCGCAGTCACCTACAAGGGTAGCAATGAAAGTTTTAGAACTTGCTATTTGAAAATATAACTCTTTAGTAAATTATTACGGTATTTTGCTTTAACGTGTTGTTTTTTTAAATGTGATTGTTTGTAAATTAGGCGTGTTACGTTAAAATTAATTTAATTTCATGATTGCTCAAGGCTTTAGTTGCGGCTTCAATGATCTGTTTGAGGGACGTCCATCAACAGCGACGATGGAAAACAAAATCAATGGCTCTATCTTTCATGATAAAGACTCACAAGAGAGTAGTCTATCAATAGATTTGAACAAGTTTTTAGGCATTAGTGTAAGTGAAATGTAGAAACTTTTCCATGAATATTTAGGTGTCACGAAACTTTGTGCTAAGTTTAGACCTCAATATTTGACCGAATCTGAAAATACCATCGCGTTGATTAGTATCGCGAAAAGTTAAAAAAATTTGCAAAAAACACTGTTAAGGATGATGAAGTCTGAACGTATTCGAAACTAAGAGGCTGCCTGCATAGTAGGTGTTTCCATCTGAAGAGTTCTCATAAAGATAAGGAAAGGATAAATTGCTGGAAAAAAGATGGGCGCCTTTTTTCTTCGGATGGATGGATTATTGTAGAGTGATTACATTGGAAAATAAAAGAATAGTTACCGCAATTGTTGTACTGAAAAAGTTAGAGGGCAACGCCCGCCTCCATCACGACAACGCCTCTGTACGCTCCGTGAGTCAAATATTTCACTGCGTCCGGTATGAAAATCATGGATTATCTGCCATACAGCCCCAATAGTATAATGAGTATGCTATTTCTATTTGTTTCAAAGAATAAACTATCAATTGTGAGGAAAACAAATCCAGGATGCTAAGAAGCTCCCGAAATTTTTCTCTTGGTGATTCCATAGAATGAAATATACCGATATGTCATGGAGAATATTTTGATAAATAAATTACAAACTTGCTAGATGGTCACATTTTTTATATTCGGAAAACTTTCTGTTTCACCTCTCCTATCAAGTCTCATACTACTAAAAGAAGCATAACTTTAATAACTTAAACCCATGAACATGTCCAATATTTTTTGGCCTGGTATTTTTAAGAAAAAATAAAACAAATGAATTTATAACTTTTCTTAGGTTCGTCTGCCAACAGTATTGGAATACAAATAAGCTAACTATTTTCATTGTGATGTTATTTTGCTTCTTGATTAATTTGTTTCAATATTTATCAGGTAATATTTATTACAGGTAGCATATCAAAGAACAGACTCAATTGAACCAATATTTATTTCAAGTTTTTACATCACCACCATATTATGACGAATATACATAAAGAAAATTTTTTAAATAAAATGTTACGGACATTATGTGAAATTACGGCTCCATAGTTTATTAGTACCACGGCTTTATTCAAACGATAACTACATTTAATCTACTAAAGGCGATGACGGTTCAGGAAAAGATAAAATTTACTGCACGCAGACATGATGTTTCGTGTACCGAGACGATAAATTTGTTTCGGCGTAGTGTGATTTACTTTTGAAATATATTTTGAAGAAATTTATATAGACAGATAACTATGATTCATTATTAATTAACGAAGGCAGTGATTGTAATGAGACTAAAGTTAGTTAAAAGTTAGTAAACAATTTAGTAAATTTTATATTTATGAGTTAAATAAAATCGATGCTGAATCCACGTCACTAATAACGTAAGTTAAATTTCGTTAATTATGGCTTTGTTTATTAGTTAACCCTAAAGTAATATTTATTACTTGGTTAGTATATTTTGGTGACGACACGTTTAGATAAAAAATAATTGTGCAGGACAAGATTGCTTATAACCTTAAAGATGTAAATACAAGACGGTTTGTTTTTATAAAGATAATTTGAATGTGTAGAGTGTGAGGGAGGGATGAAGTTATGTATGTATGAAAAGAGGTGGAGTGTGTGGATGTGTATGAGAGAGAGAGAGAGAGACAGTATTTCATTCGCTTAAAGCTTAGTGTAAACAAGTCAGTACTTGTTCGGCGTCTTTCTTCTGCTTAGTATATTTGTGAGTAGATTAGAAAATGATTATTGTCGCATCCATATGTACGATGATTCGATATGATATGCTTATTTTCCAAAGTAGCCTATTCAGCCATGGATGACGAGTTCTTGTTTCTGGTGCAGTCTATTATATCTATTAAAAAAGGTTATTGAATATAAAAAAATAACAACAGTAACACAATTAAAAATAATAAAAAAATAGCAAAAATAATAAATATATAATAACAATAGTAAAAAAAATAAAAAAATAACAGTTTCGTGTATACATGTGTATGTCTTAATCTATAAGTGATAAAATTCTTTATTTCGAATTTAGTTTTACATTAAGTTGGATTATTAATGTACCGACACACGTAAATAAATTGGTTAACGTAACTTTTCCACGCAGCGTCACGTATCACATGAAGGGCTTAAAGTTCATTATAATTGTAACTTCCGTGGTGATCTAATTTATGATTTTGTTATGTTAGATGTAATTTACCGTCGATTAAGTTCAGATCCACTGCGCTCTAATTTAAAATAAATAAGATTTTCTTTTCAGCTATTTCATGAAAAAACATTATCCGGTAATATAAGTAATCTTTTAGATTATTTTAGAACTTGGGCCTCTATAGCAGAGTTTCCATATCAGATCAGATTTCCATAGAGATTTCCATATTATATTTAAAAATATGGTGTTCTACTTTTGTTTGAATTCACAAGTTTATTAAATGAAAAGAAAATACGAGTTTTGGAGTCATGAATAAGTGGACTGTCTTTGCAGTCAATCTTTTTCGTAATAAAGTTATACTGAAGTTAGATTGTAAAAGGAAAGGACAATGCAAAACATATTTTACTGTTTCAGTTTCTAGACTATTTTGGTATACCCGATAACTTTTTGCACTAAGAACCATAAAATATTAGTCACGTTCAATGCACAGCTAATGAAAAGGCTATGAAAAGAAGACCGGTTTCGGGGTAATTTCAGAAAGTGATGAAAAAGCAAATTCAATAACAATTTTCAGACATCAATGTGTCGTACGTTAATAAATATTTTAGTACCAATGTAGCTAACGAAATTAAAACTACTGATTTTTAAACTGTTTGCTTTGATTATATGTCTGGCATGAATATTTAGTTTATAGTATTTGTTGTTTTATTAATACACGCGGCATGCATTGTGGAATGATACTGAAGAAAACGAACATGAACAAGTGATATATTATAGTTAGATCAAGATGAATGGAAATTATATCATGAATACATTACGCCCTACTTATAAGGAAATTAACTACAATTTTAAGTGAGTTAGATAGGTTAGGGTGGAATGAAGTGCGATCCCACAAACGGACATATGTAACATGTAATTGGTCCTCCAAAAATATATTTTTGGAGGACCAATTACCTCTTTCTCTTTAAATATATATTCATATTAATTGTGCACCTCAAGGCTTTCTCTCATCATTTTAATGTACTTCATCCAAAATAACCTTGACTATTACATAGGCGTGTAATGACATAATTTTTTTAAAAACTATATTATAAAGAGTCATCAAACAGTAAAAAACTATAGCATAATGTTTTTCTAACTTTATGTAAATTACGTAACGCTTTCTTTCATGAATTTATGCGATTTTAAAAATGGGAGCAGAAGAATTTTTTTGCGGGTACCTTCAATAAAGTGTTACATAAAATTCTGAAAAATATTAGTTCGTAAATTCCTTTAACTTGCTGTTTCATTGATATCCCACATGACTTAGGAATTAAAAATAAAGTCAATATTTCATAAACTATCTATGTAGCTAGATGAAGCTGTATGAATCAGCAATATGAAAGAAAGTGCAGTTTAATTTCTATATACGTTCTAATTTCTTCACGTTATAATTTTATTACGTTTTAATTTCTATATACACACGTAACATACTAATCCACGAAGCTCTCAGGCTCCACGGGGTCATAGAAAAATCCACACAAAAAAACAAAAAAGCGAATGAGACATTAATTTCGACAATAACAAAATGAATATCAATGTCCATTAACAGTTCGCTTTTAAATAATTTAGGCGATGATTACAAATTGAAAATAAAAACGATCGGTATTGATTTTCTTTTCCAATCATTTTAAAATAGTTTATTATTTGTTTATTCCTGGTTGTTAATCGCCGAATTGTTTATTTTGTTATAATTAAGAAATTCCAACTTTTTTAAAAATTATGTTCTGTATCTAAAATGCTAGGCGTATTTTCGCCAATCTCCATTTAGAGTTTTACTGTTGAAACTTATGCGGGTCAATGCATTTGGACAAGAGAAGGGATATATATGTGATCTTATCAAGTTCCAGTATTTTCCTTTTGCAGGATGGAATATTTTTAATAAATTGATGATCTTTATAAAATTGAATTGATTATAATATTAAAACAACAAAAAGCTTAAAAGCGTTGAAATGAAATAAAAAAAACAAAAGATAAAAAGAAATTACGAAGGTTCACTTATGCGTATTTAAAAAAAAAGAAAATGTAATGGTGGAATACACAATCCGTAAGGATGCATATTATGGAACAATTTAAAATAGATATGATGCAAAAGTTCTAGTAACCTTACACTTTACCGTTACCTATAGTTGACTCCATCAAAAAAAAAAAAGAATTTTCGTGAATCTAGAAACTCCATACAATTGAAATATAAGATATAAGTACTCGTATGATTACCGAAAATGTAACAGAAGCCGATACAAGAAAACAGATACGAATGGTGATAATAATGTCAATTGACGTCTTAATACATACGAGGAAAAATATTCTCAGAAAACTTCTCAGCCTCCAGGGACCACAGAGATAACATTATTTTCTCTTTCGTTAATTTTCTTCCAGTTTTGTTCATACTTGTTGCCATTGAATGGCTTTGTTTTATGAATTCATTTATGTCGAAGAATCAGGTTCTTCTTTTTTGACAATAGTTGCTCGTAACAAGAATATTTTACCTCATTATAAACTAAAATTCTCTATTTAATTTCACAATAAGTTTTAAGTATTCCAATCTATTTCTAATATTGTCATGGTTTCTTTTCCGATAAAAGTATTAATTAAAGTGTAGCTATTAATTTCAGTTCTACGGTTTTTTGTAAGTTTTGTCAATTTTATTTTCGATGATTTAAGAATGTCGTAAATTATTAAGTTTTGATGGCTAAAATAAATATATTTAGTGAACAAATAGTTACGCTGAAAATTTATTAATAGAAAATTGATTAGACGTCAAAAAAGCCAGTCGAGTTCGTGTACGCAGTAAGGTTCCTTAGTTGTCTATATCTTCTGAAATTTCAGACACAAGTTAACCGAAATAATTTAATTTGAAATTCTTAATTAAATGTCAGTTTTGAGAATTTTTCAGAATTTTCAAATTCATGGTTGAAAAGTTAGAAAACCGAGGAAGGGGTATATCCCACTTTTTTAATTTTTCATTGCACATAAGTTTAAAGTTTAATATTTGCCAAGCGGAACTTAAAAATAAGGAACGGTAAATGGAACTTTTGTTTGATTTTAAAAGACCTATACGATACTACCCCTTTTAATGTGAAGGAAGAAAATAATAATTTTTTTACCCCAAGTTACATGAATTTAAAAAAAATATTGTTTTAATGTTTTGCTACAAATTATTTGAGATTTTCATAAGGAGCATATGCTTACTGCATATACCGGTATTTGCATATACTACATATTATAATTATCAAAATTATAAATAGGTTAATAGAAATAAGACGTACCCTTAAATTTTTATATATGCTTTATTATGTACGGAATAATTTTACTGTGAGATTTATTTGTACTTAACAAGTGTTTTTATACTGTCAGCCAACATTTTTTGCGGACCGTTATATTAATTGCTAATCTTGTGTTTTTGGGTGGAGTGTAAGAGATGCAACATATATATATATATATATATATATATATATGTATATATATATATATATATATATATATATATATATATATATATATATATATATATATATATATATGTTGCATCTCTTACACTCCACCCAACTATACTACTCCTATATATATATATATATATATATATATATATATATATAAATGTGTTTCTTTCATGAAAATGTCAATTCCCAACGAAGTTTAAAAAATATTAGTTGAAAATATATTCATAAAACAATTTTTTTATGTTTTTGTATATAACAGATATTTTAGGGTTCTGTATCATAAGAAGAAAAAAGCCGTGAATACCCGTGCAAGTTTTTCTCGTACTTGGCAGTATTTATTTATATCGGTTTATCTAAAATTGCTAAAACTGCCAAATGTTTACATATTATATTTCTTGCGTTGAGTTTAGGTGATTGCTCTGGCAGCAATAATTTTACAATATTTGGGCAATACGTGACTATTTTCATCAAAATAAATAAAATGTTAAATTTTTTTTCACAATACATGTAAATTTGGAACAAAATTTAAAAAAATTCTGAAAAATTAAATTAGGAAACGATAAATGAATCCCATGTTGAACTTACGTGACTACGTACTGCTTACGTATTATCTACGCGACCACTTACGTAAAAACGTACATTAAAATAAATACATTTTATATTTTTTATTACAACCATGTAAATTTCCAACAAAGTTTTAAAAAAATTGATGAAAAATAAAATTAGGAAGCGAAAAGTAGATTATATGTGCATATTCGAGCCTACATATATTTTTTATTGCCAAACATTTTATTTTACAGGAGGCTCAGCGTAGAAATGTTTTATTATCATCACGATATCGCTGAATTTTAATATAAAACTTATATCCTGTCTATATTATAAAGAAAGCGATCCAGTTCTATGTTCACGTTAATTTCCAAAACCACATACGCGATTTGCAAAAAATCTTTTTGCTTTAGAAAGTCCACCCATCAAGAATATAGTACGCTATACGTTATTGTGCTATAATTTATAACAGTGATGAGAGAAATCCTGTTATAAATTGTAGCCTAATAACATATAGCATAAGTTAACTGTTAACATATACCTAATAACATATAGCAGAGTTCAGTGTTAGAGTTTTTTTCTAGCATTTTCTTTAGTATTTCAATTCATTTGATAATAATTACTTAAAAAGAATTTTATTTGACGTTAAAAAAATTAAATGAATATCACCCCGAAGTCAGCTTTTTACTACATATCATATGACAAGTTATCCTCTATCCAACTTTGATGTCGTTAGAAACCGTTCTAGTTGACTCTATTGCTGGCTTCTTCATAGCCTTTTTCGCGCTGGTTGAGCATAAATCGGCCTCCCGAAGTATTCAGAGAGAACGAGTGGAAACTCAAAAAAGTGTTTTTTTCAATTTCTCATAGACACCTTGAATTAATTTAGTATCTGCACCTACAAAAGTCGTTGTCTTGTTTATATTTTAAACGACATATTTGAAATATTCCCTGGTCATTCAAAAACTGAATTTATCAAATAAAAACATTTAAAGTACTTTCATTAGCAACACATTTTCTTCACTAAAGATAACACGGCCTAATTGATATATTTTTGAAGAAATAAAATTTTTTATCTTTCGCTCACCACCTGTTTTATTATAATTCTTGTGAGACTTACGTATTACTTAAAAATACCTTATAGGTAGTGCGTCATTTTTTGTAAAATATAATTTAGGTAGACACAATATTTCAGATTTTTTTTTCGTCGAGCCTGCAGATCTGAATTTCTATATTTTGTGGTTCCTACCGAGCATAACAAACTTTATGAAGCAGTTCATTGTCGAGTAGAGAACAAAAGTCACTGGACCGATTGCTGCCAAGAAGGTCAGGTTCCCAAAAATACTGACAGATTGATTTGAGTTTCCCTACAATACCAACAGAGCCATGTAGATACACGTTGCAAGAAAAGAAACATTGACGAACTATCAATATTCACGGTTACAACCAAGCCTCTGCTACGTTCGCGAAACGACATCGATCGTAGGGGTGGGTTTTGCGACGGCCGGAATACTCCGGATGATCAGTCAATAAATAAGTCGGTTTCTTTTCGCCTTTTAAGTGGTGTTCCACGATTTCTGTCATCACTGTTATTAATAACATATAGCATAGCCTAATAACAATATCATATTCTTGAAGGGTGGACTTTTTAAAGCAAAAAGAACTTTTGTAATCGCATATGTGGTTCTAGAGATTAATGTGAACAAAAAACTAGTACGCTTTATATGTAATATAGATAGGATATAGGTTTTATAATAAAATTCAGCAATATCGTGCAATTAATAAAATGTTTCTACGCTGAGCCACCTACAAAATAAAAAGGTCAGCTATAAAAAATATATGTAAGCTCGAATATGCACGTAAATTCTACTTATCACTTCCTCATTTTATCTTTGAGCAATTTTTTTAAAATTGTTGATTGGAAATTTACATGGTTGTAATAAAAAATACGTAACAATATATTTATTTTGATGTACATAGTCACGCATTGCGCAAAATATTGTAGAATTATTACTGCCAGAGCAATCTCCTAAACTCAACGCAAGAAAGATAATATGTAAACATTTGGCAGTTTTAGCAATTTTAGATAAGCCGATATAAATAAATCCTGTCAAACACGAGCAAAACTTGGAGGGAGGTTCACGGCTTCGACGGACGAACGGACAGGCACGTGAGCAATCTTATAAGGGTTCGTTTTTTATTTGAGGTGCAGAACCCTAAAATATCTGTTAAATACAAAATCTTAAAAAAATAGTTTTGTTAATAGGATGTTATGTGGATGTGGATGTGACATAAAACCGGACATAAATAACAGGGCACGCTAGAAAATTAAATGAGACCAACTTGGATTCTATTTACAGCTCCATAATTTTGTTTTCGACTAATATTTTTAAACTTCGTTGAGAATTGACATTTTCATGAAAGAAATGCACATATATATATATATATATATATATATATATATATATATATATATATATATATATATTTAAATGTATTAATATTTAATTTATTGTGCTGCATGTAGTAATATACCCCGTAAAGAGTATGGATTTATTGTTGCGTCTCTTACACTCCACCCAACAAACACAAGATTGGCAATTAGTATGAGGGTCTGCAATAAAATTATTCCGTACATACTAAAGCATATATAAACATTATTATTTCTATTGACCTATTTATAATTTTATTGGAAATAATATGCAGTATGTGCAAGTGCTGGTATATGCAGTAAGCCTATGCTTCTTATGATTTAGCGGTTCGCTTCAGTGATAGACATATGGAAGAGAGCGCGAAAGCGCGAGTAAATACTTTATAGAATCATTCGTAGTAATCAGGAATTCGTTTATTGAGATATGGAATCCTGAAAATGACAACGCAAGTGGAAAATAATTTTGTTCGTGAAAATTCCGCGATGACAGAATATGCTTTATGATTATTAAAAATTCCAGTTCCTTTCCTTCCTTTTAAAATTCATTGCCTATTATTGGTAATCAAAATATGACAATACATTTCGCTCATAAGTCAATAGATTTCAACCAAATAAAAAAATCACTGTTGTGTTCATAAGGAACACAAAAAGAACAATTTTAAAATAAAATTATCATAAGAACAATTTTAAAATAAAATAATTATGTTAACCTACTCTCAAATACAATATTAATCAATAATAAAATATTATTCTTAAAACGATGCACTCCGTCTTAGGCAGTGAACACGCTCGATGCTGAAGGGACCAGAGTTTACCCGATTCAGCGTCACCGACCGGAGCTTGATGGCTTAGTTTTGTTCACTGCTCAGAAGAAAGTGTGTATGGTGCACTTAAAAAAGTTTTCACTTTAAAAAGTAAATCGATTAAATTGTATACTAAAAATACAAGTACCGGAAGCATTTTTATTGCAGTATCATTATATCGCCGAAAATGTTTATTCTTTAATATATTCTAATAAACTATATTATATTAAATTCAAAGTACCTGATACAAATTCTTCAGTACTGTTAATTCAAAGTCGTTAGTACATCTTATGTAATTCAGTATGATTAATATATTTTGATACATTTTTTTCGTTTACGACATTTTAATTTATATCTCTGTTTAAATAGATAAATCATTAGCAACGAATTTATGGAGTTTTTATTAGTTAGCTTGATTTTTTCCATTCATGATCTAATTAATAAATAAATACCTGTACCATATTTTAAGAATTTTTCTATTGATATTTCATGGGATGAAGAGGTGTGACAAGTATTTATATAAGTTTTTAAATTTTTGTCAAACCCAAATTCTTTTTTTTTCTCTACTCTAAATAAGTGCTGCATTATGAATGTAATACTTTAAGTCGATACATTACACGCCGGGATAAAAGGACATTTTCATTGACTTAATTACTTCGATCCTTCCGCCTCCTTCTTTAAATATATTTCAAAATGAAATATTGTGGTTCTTTTTAAAGAACTGATTTTATTTTTCAAACTCTAGGTATACGCTGAAATTCAAATGTCTAAGTTACGTAGTTTAGACTTTAGTAGCTGCGGTAGACAATTTAGACAGTCGGAAGAGTAGACACAATAATTACATATTGGTGTTTAGTTTCTACTTTCAATACGGAACAATTAAAAATAATCTGAAATAATGCAGAACGAATCAAATACGTTTAAGTTACATCAATATGTGGAGAGCTCGGTGTTTGATTTTTAAACTCAACTAAATTTCCGTGATTTAAAATTAGATTCATATACAATAAACCATCATAGTCTATGGATTCTATATAAATTTGACAAAGAATGCGAGTGTGCCGTATTTTTTAAGATTACCGAAATTGTAATATTCCATCCAACAACGAAATAAAGTATTTGCCCAATGTTAGTTGTTAATAGTTAGGCGTATAATCCGCGAACCTAATCCATTAAATTAATTAGAGTAATGTTCCCTTAACAATAAAAATATATGTCGTCATGATAAATTTGTGCGTAGTTTATTTATTTTCCTTGTTTCTTTTGGGTTCAATATACGACTTTGGAGACCAGCAATAGACACAACTTTTCAATGACGAGAAGTAACAAACTTCTCGTCTTCTCTTCTTGACCTTTTTATTTTGTGTGAAGTGAACCTTTTACCCTAATAACATAGTAAATAAACAATAACGATAAACGTGACAGTATCGAAGTATTTCCAAGAAAATGAGTTATGACTGTCTCGACGTTTTATCGGGATGTGTTATGTTTCCTGTTTTTTGCAAAAACTTATTGTATGTATATATAGGTTGATATTCCAAATAGAGTTTTTTATCTTTATTCTCTCGTGAGTCAATTATTTATTGCCGAATTTAAAATTGATCGATTATAGCAAGATTTAAGCTAATGGAAAAATTCATCACAAAATATATCTGCGGAGGCTTGTGTTATATATTATAATCCTTTGGCTTTTATTTTATATTAATACTTCATTTTAGATTGAGAGAGTTGTATTGTATTATGTTAGAATTGTTTTTTTCTGTTAAGGTTACAGGATCCTTATAATTTTGACCATTCTTCTAGTTTTTGGTTTTAAATGTTATATAGTTTTTAACCTATATTGATGAAAACTCGCAAGAAGGTATTTCAGATGGCAGGTCAGATATTAGTATGCAGTAAAATATAAAAAAAAATTGACGTAGTTATTTTGCGTCAACTCCCATAAATAAAAGTTTCACTGAGCAATGTTCCAAAATGTTATTTATATTTCTATTCATCTAATTTTCCATCAATAGATTTAAAAATGTAAAAACTAAACTTTTCATTCGAAATTTAAATTAGAAATAATTTTAGCTAATTGACACCAAACATTTCTACAACTATCCTTATTTCTAACCTTACTTCATGCATATTTTGATACACATTTGGCCATATTTTCACACTTGTAGACGTTTAATATAATATATTTATAATACAATAAATTTGAATATGTTTTCAATAAAAATGTATAATATATTTATAACATAATAAATTTGAATACGTTTTCAATAAAAATAATATAAAATCTGAAACAAATACCCAGATTTACATACTACGAATTCTGGACAACTTATTACAATAGTAATTAAATATCTTCTTTATTTTTCAAATACTTTTTGAAACGCATTATTTACGTACCCACTTCACGATTGTTATTTTGTACTAGTTATGGATACCAACTTTTTCTTTTTTTAAGGATTACATAGTGAAAGCGAATAGATGTTGGGAATAAATTTAGGGACGCAGAAACTATTTACTTCGAATTTATAAAATTACTGAAATTTATATACCTTTACTAAGTGAAATTAGTTTGATAGTCTCATTAATTCAATTATTTAAAAGTCGCCGATTTTTTGACCATTTACAACTGTTTAAAACTTTATGAGTTGAACGGAAACAACATTTGAGTCGTGTCTTCCGTGAACTTGTCTCTAAAAATAATCGCATTGAACTCAGGAAACGTCAGACTTACCAGTTTAAACGAAAAAATCTTAATATCTTTATTGCTCCGAAAAGAAAATTATGTAATTTTTTATCATAGTTATGATAGGATTAACTCAGTTTATGAAATTATGCCAATATCGGTTTATGAAAAAAATAATTTAAAAATTCAAAACCTTTATTGAAAAAATATTTTAAACTTATGGTTTACTATAAAACCACTGATGATGATCAATTCGCTTAAATTTAAACTTTTAAATTCAAGTATATCCCTAAAAAATTTAGAATGCGAAGAAACCGAATTCTAGTGTAAATGAATTTAACTAATTCGCTTATTCAGAATTTAATAGGAAGGGGCGTGACTAGTTCATTACTTTTTGCCCTCTTTGTTCTCTTTAATTAGGAATGTAAACTGAGTAGTAAAGTTAAGTATCGAGAAATAAGTTTTAGAAGAAAGGAGTTTTGGAGGAAATAAGTTTTGAGATCATGTAAATTTGATTAATTTTATAATAATATGTAGGCAATAAAGTAAAAAATAAAGGTTGATATTGAATATATTTGGCGTTAATTTTGTAGAAATTCATTATTCACAATTAAATGAAACTACGTGATGTAGTATTATTTCTACTTTCTTTAATTTTTTTACCACGACCTAGGTTTCGTTGTATTACAACATCTTCAGGTGGGATATTAGCAAAGATTGGAGTTGTTCCACTAATCTTTACGTTCACGTGACTGGGTGTTAGATTACACTTTATGCACGTTTTGTTAAACCATATGCTTGGTACCGCCTTCCGAAATTTAATTCGGAGTCGACGGTACAATATCGCCAATGTAACCAAATCGGCCGTTTTCAAATATTGAATATATTTGGCGTTAATTTTGTAGAAATTCATTATTCACAATTAAATGAAACTACGTGATGTAGTATTATTTCTACTTTCTTTAATTTTTTTACCACGACCTAGGTTTCGTTGTATTACAACATCTTCAGGTGGGATATTAGCAAAGATGCTAATATCCCACCTGAAGATGTTGTAATACAACGAACGGTAAAAAAATTAAAGAAAGTAGAAATAATACTACATCACGTAGTTTCATTTAATTGTGAATAAAGGTTGATTGCAAATAGAGCGCCTCCGTTTCTAGGCGGAAAAATCTATTATTTTTTTAAAATTATTATTATAATTATAACAATTAAGCTTCGTTAGTTGTTATACACTTAAATAAATTCCTTCAATTAATATTTCCATTTGTTATACGCATTCATGTAGGGAAAAATTTACCTATATGCAAATAATATATGCATGTGAAATAAGATTTTAAATAACTTAAATGCATTCATTAAAACACTATTGTAAATTTGAAAATTATGCGTAAAATATCTGCAACCTGAACGATTGCAGATATTTTGAAGAAGAGAATAATTTAAGGTCAAGGTAAGAAATTAATTAAGGTCATACTTCTATATTAAGTTATTTACATGATTATTAAACTAACATTGTTTCAGTGAATCTCTTTTAAATATACTGGAAATGTAATACTGGACGTGAAAGTATTTAAATTATAATTTCTTAGACGGAGCAAAGGTGCTCGTTTTGTCTAAATAGGTTATATTGTTTTAAATCAGTAAAATGGCAGAAGGATGTGATAATATTGAGTGTCTTAAACAAAGTATTTTTACATTATTCCAAAGATAAGTAGTAGTTTATGATAGTTAATACATTGGTAGAAAAAGGTAAACATATGTCTGTTCGAATTTTAATAAAAAAGTTACCATTTAATTTTCTATTAGCTCAATCTGCCAATGTTTAACATTAAAATATAGGTGGCATAGATAACGATAAAAACATAGTATATCCTTAACAATGGAACGTCTTATTGTGTATTTCTTCTTAAAATTCGTATTGAATTCGTTTCACATTTAACTGCGGTAGTTAACATAACTTGACACAATAATATTTCGGTGCTGAAATTGTTCATGCCTGTAAAGAGGATGAATAATACGTATAGGGTATATTCTTTTGTGGTTACAGAATATGTGATTAGTTGTTAACAGAAATGAGTGATCATATATTTCGTATTTTTTATAGTTTCTCGGATTAAAAATTACAACACTTATTTCAAGATGTTACATCATTTTTGATAAAATAAATTAAGAATCACTTTAATTTAGGTTGAACTAGAAATGTTATTGAATATGTTTAAAAACATATAGCAAAATGTATAATTGGAAGACCTCAGTCTGTTTTTACTAAGTACAAGCTGTCCACCCTGATTTTGTTCGGTCGTACAAAGGAATTTTGCATCATAAAAATGGCCACAGCATCGATCTCTAATAATTGGTCATATAAATCTTGGAAATGTTTCATAGATTTAGTGATGCTGTATATTTTTTAAATACGTTGTTTTAACGTAGCTAAAACGGTTTGGTTGGTTTAATTCCTAATTGGTGTTATGATACCATTTTGCAAGGGAAAACGAGTTACAAGAAAAAATGGTGTTTAATTTTTCGTCGATTTTCACATTATCCACAACATTTTCTTCTGTTATTTTGATGTAACTACAACAGGGTAAAAGTTAAACTGATAAACGTAATGTAAATGTTTTGACTTTTAACACTTTTATCGTTATCACTCCACTTTTATCGTTATTACTAAAAAAGTGTTATATTCCTTCTGTCTATCTGAGTATAATAAAAGGTACGATGATGAAAGTATTAGATTAATAAGATAATCAGTTTTTCTACCAAAACCTAAAAATAAAAAAAAACAATAAAAACTTCCCCCTTTATAAAATAAGTATGATAAAATTACTATTTTGTGATATGGACAAAAATATTTCAAAGTGAAAACATATTTTAAAAAAAATGTTTGGTTCAATTTGAAAATTTTTAAACATTTCCCCTTAAATTGTTGATCGGTGAAAAGTATTTAAGAATTACTTGGTTTCTTAGTTCTAAAATATCAGATTTTAGAATATAAGAAACCAACTAATTTAGCGATTGACAATCAGGCAGAAAAATAAAAAAAAAACAGAATTATGATCCAAAATGAAACATAACTATCTTCATAGACACGTAAACGATATGTTTATAACATATTAAGATTTGTTACTAAGAAATATTGGTAACGAAAAAATATAAAAAACATGAAAATTTTCTTGAAACGGCTACAAGAAAAATAATAAATACTGATCGCTTTTTAAATACACAGAAATTACCCAAGCTAATTGACATTGTAAAAGCAAACTGCTAATTGACATTGTCATTCATTCTGTTGTGGTCAAAATGAAAGTTTTTTCGTTCTTTACTAATTTGATGTGCATTTTTTCAACACCTTGTCGGGCCTACGTGTTTCTATAATTTGTATATAATATCTGTCTATAGATGATAAAATATGGCACTATGTGCACTTTGTTCCATTATGCTAATTTAGAAATTCCGTAGAAATTGCATTTGCAAATTGTTATGAAAAATAAACTGACTTTTTGCAAAAAATACATGATTTAAAATTTTTATTATTTGGGATTTCAGTACAACTTTTAATTGGTTATTTTTAATCTTCTTTACTCAATAGTGCCATTTTTATTTTTTAATATTTGGGTCAAATACTATATTGACTTTTAATGGTCTGTTTTGATACTTATAACGACATATTTTTGACACTACAACGTAACATCTTTGCTGCCTACTTCTTGTCGGGGCATAAGACTACTCGAAAGTTTATTTGAGTGAATTAAAGTCAAGAAATATATATTTTAATTAGACCATCGTTTAAAAAGTTTTTAAATAATATAAGTTCCTCTACCAACCTTATTATTTGTGAATTATGCAAAAAGTAACCACAGTGCTTGCATTCCAAAATCTAATTATGGTCGATAGTGGAGTGCTTGTTAATTCAACTGCGCCGTTATATATGACGCGTTAGATATCTCAAGTATATTGTAGATCGCGTTTGCTGAATTCAATTCAGGTAGAATAATAACACGGTTTTATTTAGGTAAACTGACTACATGCTAGCACACATCAAACGCTTAAATTTAGCTGTTTGAATTTTAGACATTGTAGCTTTTTGCGTATGAAATTCATCTTTAAAATATTATCAAGAGTACTCACAAATGGTCTCCCGTTAGTTCACTGTTTTTTTAAATACTACAATATATTCGTTATTTTGTTTAATACTAGATTAAAAACAAAAACGTTGATATTAACAAGTCTCTATATCAAAACGTCACATCAGCTTTTAAATCGATTTAAAATCGAAGTGCACCAGTTTAAAAATTAAACTGTAAAACATTTAGTATTAGGATAAAATCATAAAGTCAGATTATGGTATTGAGATGTATTTGTCTTTTTTGTTAAAAAGAAAAGTGATATTAATGTAGGAATTATGAATAAACTACAATAAAAAAATGAAATATTATAAATGATTTCTACTTCTTTGCTCTTGAAAATGTGATCGTATAAGTGATAAGGCTTTCAATGTTTTATCAGGTAAGGAGTTTCTTAGTTTATTGCAAAAGTAGCCGGCGAAAGAAAAGCTCACTCGCTTGTTAGGTAGATTTCACTTGTGCTGTCGGCAGCACTATCATAAATGCACATTTCCTCTTAACGTTTCCTAGAGGAATCTTTGTTTCCTGTCGTAGCTTTGTTTTTATCTTTTTTCAACTGTTGTGTGATCGTTAATTCTTCGTCCACATTATCCTTACTTGTTGTTACAGCTCTCATTTAAAGTTATTGCAGACATCTTCACAGATTTTTTATTGTGTTTGCTTCAATTTTAGTCTTTAAAATAACTGTACACTAAATATTATAATTTCCTTTACTGACGGTTTTTTGAATATTTCAATAGCCGCGATCGTGGAAAATTCATCGTCATTATGAAAATATTGTAAAACACTAGATGTAATTTTTCCTTCTTCCATTATTCTCTTTCTGAGTAATAAAACCAGTTGTTCATCGAGTTTGCTTTATGGAAGATCTAATTTATTAAGCATAAACCATAATGCAACGTCCACTTTTAATAAACCTGAATTATGGCGACACAAAGACATCATTGTTGTTTTCTTACATCTAAACTAGGACGAATTTTATAAAGGTCTTCAATTTTCTAATACTCAAGTATCTTCTTACGAATTCGAGATACAAAAACCGAAAGTGTTTCGATGTATAGATTATTCTGTAACGGACATCGTTAAATAAGAGTTGTCTCACAGCAATTTCGTTACCACAATAAAATTGCAATACACACACAATATATATATATATATATATATATATATATATATATATATATATATACGAGTAAATTACTGAGTAGTCTATATGAGGTTGATGTGATGGAGATTAGGGTTGTCGTAAAAATATCGATAAACTTAAAATGGAGGCGAAAGTGGTTTAAGTGTAACCTATGTTGATGTGCTGGCTAATAAGACTAGAGAAGAAATTGGTTTGTCAATATGTTATTTTTGAAAACATTTGGTAACATTGGAAATATTTTCGGTATTTTTATAATATATTACAGTAAGATTTTCACAGTTTTATTTTGTGTTTCAATTGAGGCCTTTAATATTTTTTGTGGTACTTATGTTTATTAATATAGGGCATAGAATTCTAGTGATCTGATGAAATGAGAATATTAACCATTTTAAAAAATTGTCATTTTTGTGTTACTTTCAGGTATGTCTTCTAGAAAGTTTTATTAAAATCTGGTAATTTAGTTCCATAAAACCATTTTTTAATATCTTTCATCTTTGTTTCATCAGACGTATTTTTATGCGTATCCATTATTTCATTTATATATGTCGATTTCTTTTGCAAGCTTATCGGCTGCCTTATTTCTCGGCATCCACTGCAAAATGCAGATTTTATTTCTTCGTTTGCCAATTTATTCCAGATGTCGACGGATTTCTTGGGTGAGTGCATACTGACCCTTATTTATTGCCTCTAAATCTGCAATGGAATTACAGAAGATGATTAGTCCATTAGCCATGTTTGTATAATCTAGAGGAAAATATTCTTGAAACGTCTTCAGGATTTCTTTCAGTTCACTAGTAAAATTTGAGGTAATAATACCTGTGCTAATTTTATATTTCTCCGTAGTGCCATTTGGGGATGCCGAATGTTTGGCAGCATGACCATTCCGAATGGTTTCATCAGCAGAGCCGTTAGTGTACTATTTCATTGCTTAATTTTAGATTTTAAATTTTTTTTAATTGCTCAAGGTTTCATACTTTCAGTGACTCAGTCGTCTCCATACACACTACCAGAACACTTTCAGTAGGATTATTCTCGTGAATTATTATAATATTTGAATGTAAATAGTTACAATATTAACTTACAAACTGCAGTTCCTCAAGTTTTATGATTTAAGCAGGTAGTATTCCCAGAGTGTCAAGATTGAGGAGGCAAAACCCGAAGTTTACTGAGTCTCTACTCGAGAGCAACAATACTAATTTAAAAATAGTAAATACTTATGTCTCATTATTTAGGTAGGTACTCTTGCAAGTCAGGACTGAGGAGTTGGAATCTGGAATTAAATGACAGTTTCTGCTCGAGGCTAAAGATACTATTATATAGTAGATAATTATTATAGAATTCCATCATGATATTAATAGACTGCTAACAGCATAATAGTATTGTATAATGTGATTAGCAGAATACTATTATATAGTATTATATAATAGTACTAATATATAGTAGATCTTGAAGTCCCATAGTTTAGACGGGCTTCACTCATGCCTTACTACACCAAGATTTATGGATCACAGATTGAATTGAAAAAAACCTACGTGTATATATAATGAATTCAAATTATATGTACACGTTTATCATATTACTTTCTTGCTAAATCAAAACCGGAGAAACCAGTCCTAACTCGAGGAGTTTACTCCTCATTAGTGAAAAGTTCCTTTCACCCACTTTCAGCTTAATCATCGTACCGCGACTTTGCTAAAGAGCAAATGTGTGTCAGTAGGCCTACATGATGTATATGATCAAATCTCGACTCGATTTTGGATTTGTTTATGGTATGGTATATGTGTGTGTGTATGTATGTATATATATATATATATATATATATATATATATGTATATATATGTATATATATATACATATATATATATATATATATATATATATATATATATATATATATATATTTATATATATAAATATATTCTTATATAATTACTTATTAATAAGTTTCAGCCTTGCATAAGTTTTTGAAAGTTAGTTAAGCAAAATTTTAAGCAGCTTTTGATATATATTTCTGGCAAAGAAAGGTTTGAAACCAGGCCACAAATAAGGCTACATTTATTAGAGAGTTAGTCGTATAAAAGTTTGGATGTCAGAATTTTAATTCGGATGTTATAATTAAACGTAGATCAATTATTTATAAAATATGTTCAAACATATATTGGTTCATTTTGTAAGTGTCGTATAATTTTGAAATTCCATTTGAATATCTAAATAGCGCTTTTTGTTTAAGTTACGCTATGCAGTTAAATTTTTAGATAGTAAACTAATAAACATGACTTGGATTTGGATATTTAAGTAACTCTGTGTCACCGGAATGAAAGGAATTTGTGTCCGCAAGTGGCGGTTCTCGCTTATTTTTCCAATGTAATTCGGTCCGATTTTATCGTTATCCACTTATACCAAGCCAATACTGATAAAATCTGTCACAGAAAGGTACAAGAAAAAGAAAAAAACGTACATCATTTTTACGGAGGCCCTAAAATACGAAAATAAATAGAGTTATATTTTTATAATTTTGTGTGAGGGAAATCATTATTACAAAGGCAAAAACCAATTAGGAAAATTACTAAAAAATAACACATTGAATAATTTTTCTAAAAAATTTGTTTTCAAAGCTTCGTAAATTGGCTCCAAATATCAGTTTGTTATAATAAAGTGTAGGAGGCCTTAATAACAGTGGTAGCCGATATAACAAGAATATACATTCTTAAATGTAAAAATCATCGCTATACTAGAGAAATGTTATGGAGGAAAAAAAAAAAAAAAAAAAAATAGAGTACTAATTACAAAAAGGAACACCTTCATAGGGATTGATCTGCACCCCATTATATATTTTTTCCAAATCTTTAAATGTACCAATCAACAAAGTGTCCGCTACGTCTTGACGATAAGTGGATTTGATATAACTGCATTAGGGTTAAATTAATACTTGAATAAAACACATTGGCAAAATTGGTCACATTGGAAAAATTGGCCTTTTTACAGTGATAGGAATTTATCCAAGTATTCATGTATAGTAAATGTTCATTAGTTTACGGCCTTTTATATTAACTTTAACGAAAAAAGTGCTAAAGCACTAAAGAAATAGTCAAAATGTTTTACGCTGGTATATTTGTTCAAAGCTTTCTAATTTGGTAATCATCATCAATAGCATACTTTCAAATAGCTTATTATTTAACACTTCTACGTAGAAGTCAATAAAATTATCTGCATTCAACTTGTGCTGATGAGAATTTAAGTAAAATATTTTAAAATTTTTTCAGTAATAAAACACATAGATAAATATAATGTGTGATGAATTCAATCCACTTTTTGAAAAAACACATAGTTATTATTTAAAAAAAAAGGAATAATATTGCATCTTTGTTTAATAAATTATTATTTCAGAAGGTTTGCGTTAAAATTGTATAATGTAAATTTAGTTTAATTAAATAAATAATAAAGACTCACTTATAGAAAGAGATTTAAGTGAATAGGCAAATTCGCTCCTTAACTAATTTTTTTTGCTTTAAAAGATATCAAAATGATTCTAGGTTTAATTTGTCATTATTTCGGTAGATGAATACAAAAATATCATAATGTGGAGCTAGGTAAAGCAAATTTAAATAATACTTTCGTTTCTATTGAACATCAATTAAACTTATTATTCTTAAATCTAAAAATGAAATTGATCTACTAATTTATTTTAATAATGAAATTATGAATACTTTCTGGTATTCCATGGGCAACATGGAAGCAATTAATTTTACCGACAAAGTGGCGACTGGTAAGGTGATTAAGTGAAAAGCGGTCCAACAAACACCGACATATAAGTAAGAGGGTTTTGATAATAAGAATTACAATAGTTGAGTAATAGTACAGAATTGATGAAAAATTTAAAAACAGAGAAGAAATTAGTGTGAGTAACCTTTACGCGTGATTGAAGTAAAATTTCTGTGATGGTTATGGCAGGTACTATGTAATAAAAAAAAAAAATTATCGTAGGTAAAAAAGAGCATTTTTATCCCGCTCACTTGTTTATTTGAGGCAACTAAACAATTTCAACCTATGGGAAAAAGTTGCAACTCAAATGCTGTTTATGATAATCAAACAAGCGTGCTTATACTGACCCCGCACCCTGGTGATTAAAAGTTGCTCGCATATTCCATTTGTTTGTAGTTCTCGTACCATACCACACAAACGCGTTTATAGGTATTGTCCTGTTAATTGGTAATATCGAAAAGTGTCTAGCTCTACAGAGAAAAGTAAGTTGTCCGAAAAAAAAGTAAGTTATTATTCAAATAAAAATTTAAAGAAAGCATTGTGGAGTGAATTATGTGACGTTTTTAGGCGAAATTCACAAAATATTGTAAAAATGTTTCAATTTTCAATATAATTTTTCAATGCGTCTCAAACAATGTATTAGGCTGAAAATAATGTTTGTCTTGAAATTAGTAACATCTATACTATAAGTATACAAAAGAGCACGAGACTCACTTGGATTAATATATTCCTATATATTTCATAACAATAAATTTAAAAAAAATACTTATGACGACAACGATACATTATGTAATTTATAACGTTACAACGATACGTTATGTAATTTATAACGTTACAAAGATACGTTATGTAATTTATGACGTTACACTGAGCAAAAATCAATTCTAATTTAAAGTTTTCATCTAATTCATAACTGAAACATACCAAATTGTTAACTTTTGCTAGACTTTCTTAGAATTTGTGCTGAGTTCAGAAGAAATTTTAGATGTAGACGCTTTTCTGATGTAATATTTACTGAGCGTTTTCTTGCAAAAGCCCTATTGAAGCTGTAGGGTTTTTATCGGAAAACAAATAGGAGACAAACCAAACATTTCGTTTACAATATAGAGGGTGTTATTAGAACTAGCTCGTAGATAAGAGTTCTGTCTATATTAGAAGACATGAAGAAGCCTGGATAGACTTTGATACGTGGAGAACGGAAACTATTTCTTTAATGCCAGGACACTATTTCCTGGCAATAAATTGAAGTTTTGATTAATAATAGACACTTTACAAAATGACAACAACAAACTGATAAGCCCCGCTCGGTCATGCCCACCAATCGCTCGTATGCCCAATAATGAAATACATATTTAAATTATACTTTAAATATTTCGAGACTCAATTTATAGGTAAGAAGTATATTCTTGTTGACACAAAAAATAACCGTTATTCCCTATATTCATTTAATCAAGAGAGTCACTCATTTGAATTTGTATCTCATCTGAACGAGTTTAAAATCACATTATGATGATATAATATGTATCCTTTTCAAAGCTCCTTACCAAAATTGGAAAAAATTGAAAACTCATGGAATCCCTTTTCACATTTAAAGAAATTCTATCTGGGTATATGTATTTAACTGACATTTTTTTTAGTATGTGACCTTGAAATTTGGCATAGTTCTCGGAAATAGCGGCTCAATTTTAAATTTACGTCAAGATCATCATTTTAGTACCAAATGAGAGTCTTCTAAAATACTAGTTTAAAAATATGAGATTGTTAACAAAAAAAAGGTTTAATGTATATCGTCAAATGTTTTCAGGATGTTTCTATTGTCCCAATTTCAAATGATGTAGGAAAGAAAGAGCAGATTTTCCTGTATTTATGCCAATATCGACTGAAAAGCGTTCTAACTGATCATGTATGTTTTAAAACAAACGTCATTAACATAAATCCCCTTATAACGTATCAAATACAGTTCTTTCTTCAGTTTGATTAAACTACAATTTAAGGGACATTTAAGTTAACGAATTGGTGTGTTTGTACTAAACTTAACTACACTTTTTTCTGAGCGACTGTAGACTATTTTTGAAAGTTTTTAGACTGATTTTTTTTCGTGAAACAGATATTTTTTATTATTTATAAACTACTACAAATCTTACTTAATACTTCAGCACAAATATAGCAATTAATTAAACGAATCAGAATTTTATAAGAACCTTAATGAAGAAAACCTCTTAATCTCACGAGTTAACGTATTTGAGATGAGAGATATTCAATATTCCGTATTGGTGATGCATAGTTTATGTATTTTTCGTATTAAAGACGAATAGGAGCATTGTGTGCACATTACTTCTTCTGATGTTCTTTTAAAATATTCTAAGCAAATTGAATTGTAGGCAATACATTCTCAATTACAAACCTATTTCCCTTCGTGTGATGAAGAAAACTGGATTCACTACTTAGCTATTGTTAAATTGTGAATATTGTTCGCATTGATAATGCTAATGCTATTCCAGAAACTTTTTAGTTTTACGTAATTTCTACAGGATGGAATACCAAAAAATTATGCTTGAATATGCCTCATTGACTAGTTTACTCAATAAGTACTATTTTCTGTTTTAATTTTTTAATAAATTTCAACTGAAAGTTATGGGCAGTGGCGGTTGCGGATGAATATTGTGAGAAGGATGCGGATGAAATTTGTGAGAAGAATCCTCATGTAACAATTTTTTCCACAAAAAAAATTAATAGTTTTGTTTACATAACTTACTGTTATATTATCTCAATTAGACACTCTTTTACATAAAAAATATCCGGTAAACCTAGTACCAATGAATTACTAAAAATATTCGTCAAACTAGAAAATAGAAAAATCTTTGCACTATCCCTAATAATTTGGCCACCTACTGTATATTATATATAATATCAAATAAATAAAAAGCCATAAATATTTTTTGCGAGGAATTACTTTATAAAAAAGGCAATAGTTAAATTTGCTCTCGGTCAATGTTGTAAAAAGCCCTACTACTATTTAATTCTATCTGATCGTAAAATCTATCTGATCGTATTCATTTTCCGTTAGAACTTTAAAACCATCACGACACGTGTCATAAACATAATTCGAACATTGTTTGCACCAAATAAAGCTAATGTATTAACATTTCCCTTAAAGTAAATTAAAGAGTCGTATCTTTTTATTTTCTCGTTTACATGTTTAAGATCAGTTATTATAAATCAGAACTAATATAAAATAAACAAGGAAAACAGAAATGTAGTTGGTCATTACCACAAATATACGAATCTTTGTTATGCACATTTTTATTTACATAACGCTTCAAAATTTATACTTCAATTAACAATTTTGCACAAAAGGTAAAGCCGGTCGAGGGTTCTCAAATTCTAAATAAAGTAATAGCGTTGAATTACAATCATACCATTAAAACTGTTTTCTCATCAATCGATTATAATGCACCAGTTTTAATACTTTATTCCAAATTACCAATAGGTTATACTAGCCATCTGGTCCGGCTTTGCATGTGCAGGTGAGTGAGGATTTTTTTTCTATGTACTGGTTTTTCCTACTCAATTCCTATTTATTGTCATAGATCGGCTACTTTATACAAAACCTACATCAATTATATAATTTTGGGTTAGCATCTAGTATCTATGCGTATCTATCAAACGGTTGCGTGGAACTCGTAGGTTAGATAAAACAACCATTGACGTGGACGTTTTTCTGATTCTTTTTATTCATAAAACAACGAAATGATTACTAAATAGTAACTATAAATGTTAGTGAACTGTTTTATAATATGAATTATTAAAATAATTATTCCAAGAGAATTAATACAAACAACACTTATTTTACAGATAAATCAGAAATAATTTTTTTATACAACATTTATTACTTCCTCCAGATTAGGTACAAAAAAATAGTATGATTTCACGTGATAGGCCAACGTAAAATTGGTCATGTGAAAAACATTGAAGGCTGAAATCAATTCCAGCAAGGTTTAGAATCTGGTCTTTTACTTTTTTTATTTTCATTCGAAACGCTAGACGCTAATAAAACAACTGCATATAAAACAAATATGCGACCATCGATATTCTAACGATTTACACAGTCCATACCGATCAAGTCCCAGCCCTAACACATTTATGCAGCCCATACGTTATTTATTGTCATTGCAAATGCTAACCGCTAAAAGAATAACAGAACACTATCGTACAAAACAAATATGGGGTCTCCGATATTCTAAAGATTTGCGCACCTCATACCTGTCAAGCTTTTAGATATGGTTGTTTCCGACTTACTCTACAATTTTCATCATAGTTCGACCAAATTCCAGAAAAGTTTCATAAATTAAATATCTAAACCTTTCTAGGGAACCACTCCACCTGCAAATCTGTTCAGTAATTTTTGAGGTTATCGCATTCAGTCAGACAGATAGAGACTTGTTTTATTCTATGTAGTGATTAAAATAAATGGCTACAGTACATATATGTTATTAGGATAAAGTATTAACAATTTGATTTTTGAGAAAACAAAGATTATGCGAATAAGATTCGTGCTGGAGAAAGTGAGACTGATTGCATTTTTGGAGTTATACTTCCTTAGACGTGTTATGAAAAAAATATATGAGAAAATTTTACGATTGCAACAAAAAATAGAAGAAAATTGACCACTATACAACAAAAATCTATAGGAAATCAACATGATGAAGTTGCTCAGTAAACATATATTTATATAGTTCATTTGACAGAAAAGTGTTCCACCATTTTATTTTTCTGCTGTGTTTCTATTGTAAGTCAATCATCTGCCAAAACATTTTTATATATACATGTTTATATTAAATTGATTGCTCATTTAAATTATTAAAAAAAATAACTTAATTAAATTTTAAAATTAGTTTAATAAATTATGAGAATATTAGTAACAATTATTATTACTAATATTATATTAAATGACAATGAATGTAATTCTAGATAAAAAGTTCAAATTTTTTACTAATCCCTACGAGAAAATAATAAAGTTAAAATTTAATGAAAAAAATAGAAAACAAGCGTGATAATTTGCAAACGATCTGGCAGATGATCGGCTTACAATTGAACGCCACCGGAAAAAATGGTGGACAAATAACAATTTAAAATTTTAATTTTTAAAATTTAATTATTAGAACTTAGATCTTGTTAACCGTATTTATAGTCATAATCCAAACCCATTATATATACATATAAAGTTATTTTTCTATTATATCAAAGAAGTATACGAACGCGCATACATAAATACACACGCAATTTTGTTTGCATACCGTGACGTGCTCGGAATAGTTCAACCCTTTTTCATTTAGCGTAATTAATTGTTGATAGCTTAAACATTTAAGTTTGCATATTTTCGCTCAAGACAAATTCATGCGAAAATATTAGTTAGTTAGCTAGTTAGTTATATAAATAAATGGTAATATTATAATAACACTTTAATCGTAGAACAAAAAACACTCAAAAATATATTTTACGAACATTCTTTCAATTCATTTTGTATTGATATGTACTTGGGGCTGTGCCTCCTGATGCAGCATACAAATCATGGATTTAGCTGTTCATGAATGATACTATTTTTAAAATATTTTTTATGGAGACCTGGGGCATTATTTTACGTTGCACGCTACAGTATGTAGAATAGCATATGTATGTCCGTATCTACTGTACGGTGTTCGTTGCGTAATTTGACATTCTTTACAACGTTTGCATTCGTTTTGTTAAACGCATTTTTATCAGTTTAAATTTATCGGATAGACGTTGAATTTCGAATTACAAAATAAATATAATTGATTATTACATCCACGTATGGTTGGATAAAAAAAATGGAAATGTATGTTTCTTTTTTTATATTTAGATAGAAGGGAATTACACCAGATCCCTTTAGACGGGAACGTATCTGGTCATGGGACTAATAAACATGCCAGGTTAGTAATTTATAGATATATGTAAGCTGGGAAATTGTATGAAATTTAATTGGTAGACAATAGTTTTTCTGATAAGGTGATGTTTTTATTTATTATTTATTTAATGGTTTTTATAAAACATTCGAGTGCCAACTGATTATTCTGCTATAACCACCTCTTTTATCAAATGAGAAACAGGTTGAATGCAAATCAAATCTAAGTTCAACTCAGTATTTAAATTTTGAAACAAACTAATATATTTCTTAGACAGGCTATATAATTCGAAGAAAGCCAGAGAGGTACTAATTTATGTTTTCTTATTGTTATTGTTTTATATTACATACATAATTATCCATTTTCCTTATCCAACCTTTGTTCTGTAACACGTTTGAAATATGAAGCGGGATCAAGGCGCGAAGGCAATGTTTGACCCTTACGTAATTATGAGAACTTTTGAGCCGCTCGGTTAGATGTGGTTCAAAGGGAAATCCTTTTTCCCTTCGAATCATATATGAAAAGTCTTTTTTTGCGCTTTTCATTTTATCTCATAATTTTCTTCGTTATTCACCTTTTCGAGTGTCCGTTTTACATTTCTAAATAAACCGGTGTAGTTTAGGGTAACGTAATATTCAAAAATGTACTTATGTGAAGCTTCTATACAAAACTATTTGAGATTGTGGTTGTTGACAGTAAATGTCAGAAAATAAATGTCGAAAATATACATATACATATATGTGTGTGTGCGTGTGTGTGTGTGTGTGTGTATATACAGTGACTGGTTAGATAATACATTTTAAGTGTTCGTACGAGTCTAACGGTCTGTCAGTCTATTTGTCATTTTTCATGTTTGATGTTTGATGAAGAAATTTGAAATTTGACAAAGCATACAAACACATATTGTGATATTCCAGTGACATTTACAAAATATTCACGTGGACATTTTAGGGACAAATATAATACTCAAAATATTTCAACTAGCTTCAAAAAAGGGACAGATTCACAATTCGGCTGTCTTTATCTCATATCTCCGACAGTTTTGTATTGATTTGGATGATTTATTTTTATTTTGGTTATACCTCTAGTGCGGCTTATGAACATTTGGCCAAAACTTAACGTGTACCGTATAAATCCTCAACAATGAAAAGCTCTGGCGCCATGATCCATATCATACATATTACGATCCATTTGTAATCATAATGCAAAGCAAAAAACTATCTTCAAAAGATACATAAGAAATTGAAAAACAAATCTAACAAGGTTTATAATAAGTTTTTGAAAACGATTGCAAAATATAATCAGTACCAATCGCTTTTTCAATGTGGGATCATTGCGCGAATTAAACTAAACTAAACTGTTAACCAGCATTGAACTCATTTCTGTGTTGTCAAAATTAAAGTCTTTTGTTCTTTTCCCGTTTTACTATCGAGTGTACAAATTTCATGGATTGATATGTGACATCTTTGTATGGAGGATACAACGAGACACGATTTGCATTTTGTTTCATCTTGCTGGTTCAAAGAGGCCCATAGAAAAAGCATTTACAATTTAGGATGAAAAGTAACCTGAGTTTTACTAAAAAAGATAAGAGATTTCTTATTTTTCTGATTAACGATATAAATAAAACTTTAAGGAGCTCATTTAAGGTTAAAAACTAAATTTTCATTTCGAACATAACCGAATAGCTCAAAGCCAATTTCTAAGCAATGTTATTTGACGAGTTTTAATTTTTTTGTAAATTAAAAAATTACATTAAAAAATTACAAAATATATTATGCATATTTTCGAAATTTGCTCATTAGAACGTCAACAATTTTTAATTTCCTACCCACCTTGATGGCAATTTTCAATTTTTATTTTATCTTATTTGATCAAATGGTGATTTTCATCTGCCATGTTACCTACATAGATCGTGATGATACCTGGCTAAGAACTCCTGGAACGTTAAGATGATTCTAAAACGGTCACTTGTTCAAGTTGGGTTATTCACTTCAGCACTAGAGGGTAACGTCTGGACACACCCACATACATATATAGATTAATAGTGAAACACGATACCTTCCTTGGCGTGCCGCAGTTGGTTGAAAACATAATCTAAGGCAAAGGTGTAATTTGACCAACAAATTATGTATAATTAACATCTTTTATTGTGGCTGCAACAAAAAGTTTTTTATAAACACGTCTTGATAAATGAATTATATTATTTATTTAGATCAATATTTTATGTTGGAAAATAAAAGCGTGGACGGTACAAAATAGATATATTACTTTATTATATATTTTAAGCAATTTTAAAGCATAAGTAATGAATATTTTTATGTAGTAAAATTATGACCCGCATGTATGGTAAATATAGTTACATTTCATATAATTGCTTGCATACTATGTAACCTTAATCTTTTTCAATGATCCACAAAAAACTTTCAGTCACTATGCCATGACGATAAGTTTGTATTTTTGCTGTAAGCTACTTAAACGTTAAAGAGTAGGTTCAGAAACTACAGTAATCAATGCCAAGTTGAAGTTTCTCTTTTCTCTTGTCTATTGGCCAGGTACGAATCACAGAGTGGGGGTAACGAAATCGACCGCAGCGCTCGCTGTAGCAGAAATGAAAATGTCTAAAGGCGCCTGTTAAATATTGTCATAGTATACATAATATAATTTACTTGCGTATATTGTTATATTTACTTCTGGAACTAGTTCGGTTTAGCAAAAATACGAATTTCACTGACGTCCTAATGAAATAATATACATAAAAAACAATTTATTTAAAAAAAAATAGGTCTCGGTATTCATTATTTTATTATGAAAAGTTTATTGGATAAAAAATTACAATAATATCTTCATTTCTTATATTCGAATATTGTTCAACTATTTTCACTTTAAATTTGTAATTAAATATTACATACTTAACAAACATGTGATTATGAATGGTGATAATAAGAGAAAAAGTTAAACGAGTGATTAATAGGAATTTGTAAGATTTTAAAAAGACGATATCTATCCCTTTTAAAATTAAAAAAAAAATTCAATCTTACCAATATTAAAAATTTTCTTATTAAATCTTTCTTTTATTACTATTTTTTAATCATTAATTCATAATGGTGAACGAATGCGTTTTAGCACTGTTTATTAGCTAAAAAAACAAGAAATTTAAAGCAAAGAAGATCCATGAACATATAATTTAAAAAATTTGCGTATCATAAATTAAATATTTAAAAGTCATAATTATTTACCCTTTTAATACTTTGTAAATTTGTTGAGTATGTAGTAGGTATTTGATTATAAATTTAAAGTGAAAATAGTGAAAAATATTTCAGCAATAACAAAATAAAAGTATTTATTGTAAGTAATTTTTGTAAAAACTACTTTTGCAATACGGAACCCTATTTTTTAAATACGTGAGTTTTTATTTATATGCTTTAATTTAAAAAAAACACTAAATTTCGTATTTTTGCTATACTTTACTGATACCTAATAATTTATTCATTAAAAGCAAATTCTCTAAATATGACACGATAATTACTTTGTACTGAATTGTAAAAATACTTCAAGAACTAACAAATTATAAGTTTACAGGTTTCCTATATCGAATTACAAATTAGATAAAAAAAATAAATGGAAAGCTGGTATAAAATGCATTTCGTCTGACATTGTCTGTGGTTGAAACATTATAATATAGGTAATACATTTATTATTTTACTCATTTTGTCGAGCTTAAAACAAATGGATAAATTTATTCTGGGTACGGCCAATTGAAATCTTATTATTTGTTAATAAAGGCATGTATTTAGATATTTTTCGGTATTTCTATGTCATTCATGTAAATATTTACCAGAGCCATTAATTAAAAGCGTGATAATACAATTGAAGCACATATTAGGCTGTTGACGCTAGGCGGCGGTGATGTTTCGTACACAGCCATACACAGATGATTGCTACATTTCTCTCGACACAGACTCTAAAAATCTCTGGTAGCTGCTGTATTTTGCAAATTTACTTATGTTTGGAAACAATGTTGTACCGCAAAAGTTTCAATTAGATACGCGTATTTTCATTCACTTTGTACTTTTCAGTTCACTTGTTGTTCGGTGGTTTTATGAAATCGGTAGTTTTTTTTTATTACTGGAAGTTTTATTTTTGATTTTTATTGCTTTTGGCATCCCATGTTATCCAGAACGATGGTTACAATAATATCTTAATAATTGAAATCACAACTAATGAATCTCAATATATTCATATGTATCTACATACATACATGTCCGTATGTACCTTTTTTTGGCTTCACATCTGTATATATTATCTATCTGCCTACTGACATTATAGTTACTTAAAGCCTCTGTATATATCTGTAAATTTGTACTTACCTGCTTACTAGTGTTGCGGTTACTTCGTGTCTTTCTATGTGCTATTGAGGAAAAGTAAATATGTGCAGTTATATTGCACATACTTACTTGTCTAACTATTTATTAACATCTCATCTAATTATTTATTAATATATCATATGCTTCTCTATGTACGTTTTTATACTTACCTGCCCATTTACTTTGTTATTTTCTTACTTACATTAAAATAAGGGAAAACAAGTTCAAACTCGACCGGTTTACTTTTATTACGAATAATTCCTGTCCCACCTCTGGCTCCATCATTTTACACTCATTTTGTTGAGAGGCAGATTTACATTGCCTTTAGTTGTGCCAAACTCTGTAGACTATAATTTTTAGATTATCATTAGACTTGTATCGGTCTATTCAATTATCACATCTGTGCTGTTCATTGCTGAGGAAATTTATGACGTACCTTCATTTTTCATAACAAAATTTAAAACACATTTTCATGAGACTACGCTAAGGGTATAACCTTTACATTTTACACTTTCTTAATTATTTATATATTTGCTAATATTGTAGTTATTTTAGACCTTTGTATGTTTCTGTTTATACTTACCAACTTATTTACTTTTGTCAAAACAATTGAAACATGCCCTAACTTGAACATGAGTTTATTTCCTGTGAAAACTTTTCGGTTCATTGTATCTTGATTTTGCTAGATATCAAATTTATGTTGCAGTTAGTCGTGTCTCATTGTTTTATAATTAGATATATATCATGCAAACAAAATCACACTACCCATGCTGTTCATTGCTGAGGAATTTTATGGCGTATCTTCACTTTTTATGGTCAAATTCTAACGATATTTTCATGGGGCCACGTTGGGGATATACTCTTTCAAATAAAAAAAAAAGAATCATTCACATTGGTTGATAAATGCCGGAAATATAAGGATACAGGAAAAATGTCAGTCAAGTTCAGAATCTTTTTCTTTTTTGAAGTCGGTTAAAAATTATAGGAATTTTTTTCGTGCAAGGTAAAGAATATATTTCTTTAAGATTTTATTATTGTTCAAAATGAAAATTGAAAGTAAAAATGTTAGTTGCTTTAAATTTCGTTTACTTCTTCCATTTATCTTTCAATAACAATGTATCTTATAATTTATTTACAAACTGAGAAAAAAGAAAACTAATAGCAAAAGAAGTAAAGACTTATAGTTGTCAAGGTTATTGTAAGTGTATTAATACATACATATTTTTGTAATAATACCATTAATATATTGTAATTCACATTTAACAATTCAAATAATAAATTCTACCATAAGTAACGATTATATGATAAAAGAGAAAAATAATAAAGTGTTCCCTAAAATTTAGTTGATTTTAATGTCTATATTTTCAAATTTGATTTTGTATTCGTATTTAGATAATTTTGCAAGTTTAGTTTTAATTAATCACGGTAAATAAAACAAGAAAATATTATAATTTCGTTACATCTGTCCATTGGTCCGTCGGCCAATGTCTTACACTTTTTACCTTTGTTGACTTATGCGCATTAAATTTTGTAAGAAAATGTTTCACGAAGGGACCTAACTTAATTTATAGTAAAATAATAAAAAAATATGTGTCTAAAAGGAAGATAACACTTTGAAGATATTTTGAAATCGGTCTCATCGAAATGTTAAAATTCAAAATAACCTGAAGTGTGCTCTTCCGCCTTTAATTGTTTATTCGTGTGTTGCAAATATATGACAAATTATTAAATTTTCAACAAAAGTTATTTTTATACGCTTTTATTACAATTGATAAGGTTATAAATAACTATGAAAACCCGCTTTTAGAACTATATGTGTTCCAACACGAACTTTGTTTTTTTTATTATAAATTATTTTTGGCTTTTTAATGATTCCGTATGTAAGTCATACATCACTGCAGAAATATTTAATTTGACACTCATTACGCTTGGTTAAAAAGATAATTTTATGATATTCTTAATAATGTGGCATACTATTGTCGCCGTATTGCATTTTTTTGTTTAATTTATAACATATGGCATTTTGCCTTTGTAAACGTATTCATAGACACTTTAGTTACCAGAATTGGTCAAGATATTTAGGTTATACGTAGAAAATTTGCTAGATACAATATTGTTAACTTTTAGTTTTGCCTTAGTTGGGTAAAAAAGAGAACCGATTGAAATTAAATTGACAATGATTAGACACATAAAAATAGGTTGTCAGTTGTTACAAAATACAATTTGCGGAAAAAATTGGAACCAGGTTTTTGCTTTATTTAATTATACATATATTCATATTTACCTTACTTATTTTTATTCGACGATTAATTAAATTTAATAACAGGAAATTTTGAAGAAAACTAAAATACTTCAAAGTCAAGTTCAAAGAATTGTATGAGAAGCGGCTTTTTTTTCTAGTGATCACTTACAAGTCTCTTTATTTGTCACTAATGATTGTGGTATAAATATCTTTTTAATATAATAATAATTGAAACATTTAATATCAACTTTGAAATATTTAATTTTTCTCATTAGATATTTGAAGTATATATTTTCTGACGATCTTTATATATATATTGCAATGATCAATCATCTTATGTTGACAAATTAAGTAAAAGCGCTAATATTTTCAGTAAATGATTAATCACCTTAATCACCGTTGACACGTTGGATTTTTAGTTGCAAAAGCTCGTTTCAGTTCATATAAGCATATATGTAAATGTCTATATATGAACAACGGTTATTACTCTATCACCTTACTTTTTTATCCCTTTTGTCTATAAAAAGACTATTGTCTAGACAAGGTGCATAATACAACAAATGTTTCATTTGTTTTAGATCATCTATTTTATATTAGATCTCATATGATATTTGCAGATAAAAATGTCGGCCAAGAGAAATTTTATGCTTAATATCTATTAATGATTTATTAAATATATACTGAAATAATACGTGAGTCTATACTTTTTAAACAGCACAGTGGAAATCCTTAAGGGAAATGGTATCTTTTGAAAATACTGATATAACTTTACTGTATTCACAAAGTGCTAGCACTGAACGTAGTTGATTTCGGCAATTCCATTTGTTTCTATATATACGGAGTATTATTTGTTTTAGGATAGCCTTACGTGTATTTGTCAGTTAGTTACGAGAGTATGTGAAATGAGCTTTCATGAACCGGAAACACGTATTTTGCTTGTTGAGGTGGCTTAGAAGTGGCTTAATTAGACTTTAAAGAGACATAACATTTGTAGTAAAATTTTTAATTTCTAAATAATAAATTTACAACATTGACAGAAAGATTTATATCTGCATTAGCTATTTGTATAAAATATAGATATTTCCTAAATGTTAGTTATTTCAACGCACGAATTGTCACACATCTAAGTTCAACTGTAATTTGTAATTTATTTTCCTGGCAACAAATTGCAATGTAAAGATTTTTAATAAATTATAGTAATTTAATATCAGCCGCAAATTGATTTTTGAAGGATTTTTGAGATTTGGTTCCTACATTATTATTTTCTTTAAGGAAACTACGAAAATTTAATTTTGAATACACATGTAGTATCTTGAATCAGATTTAGATATAGTGCATCAAGTTATGTTTCATAAGTACACAATTTTTTTAAATTTTATATTTTCTTTCCTATTATGATGTTCTTTCTTATCCACAAGGTTTAATTTACAAAAGGTTTGCTTAAAAATAGGGTAAACCTCTAAGTTCATTGGTAATATGCCTTCAGACTGCCTTCAGTCAACCTGAGAAAAAATGCAAATTTGCAGTACAAAAATGCAAATTTGCAGTACAAATTCAAACACTTGTCTTCGTCAGATTTTATTTTTAAATATTAATTTACTACCAATTATATAATGGATATTAAATATTAACAATCTTTACTAAAGTTCTCCTTAGACATAGGCATACTTTACTACGCTAAATATTCGAAAATTACTTTTGTGCATTTCTAACACAAGCAACAAACGTATATTTCCATACGTAAAATTCAGATATTCTTATTAGATATTTGATCAGGTATTAAAATAAAAAAATCTCGAGCGCGAGTCTACTTGTGCTTGACATATTTTTGTACATTTTATGTAGATGCATGTACATGCAATTTTATTTCACAATTTGTGTCGTATCAAATTAAATATATTCATTAAAATGACATCGTTGTATTCTAGGACACGTTAGTTTACAGCAGGCTGACTCCAAAATTACTCGACCCTTAATTGTCATATTTATTATTAATACTCAATTTAGTTATTTATATTAAATAGATCTCAAGGTGCTTACTTCAAGACTACACGCATTTTAGAAGTCCGTGTATTTTCTTACTTGAGATTTCGTAACGAGTCGCGCACAGGAGGAGAGGTCTTGGAATAGTCTACTTGAGAAGGCCAGGGTCCACCAAGGCTTGTCGAGTCACTGATGATGATGACACGTATTTTAGAAACGACAGAGGAAGCAAGGATGTCAGTAATTTTAGAAGCAAGGATGTCAGCCATTTAGAAGTCACTTTTTAGTATTTTGTAATAAAATTGAACTTGTGTATATAAATCTTGTTTAAAAACAATAAAATTATGAATAGACTTATAAAATTATATGTAATCTTTATTATATTTCACCATAAATGGATGAATCACAAAAGTTCCTAAATCGGTGATTTTTTCTCCGACTACCCTGATATTATTATTTATATCTAGGTACTTATATAACGTATGTGCATGCTATATGACTTGTACAAATCTGGAAGCCCTAATCTTATTACTAAAGTTGTATGTAAATTGGATTAGTAGTTGATACGTGTATATGTAAAAAACGAATATAAAAGCAAAGAAACAGAATTTCGTCTAAATAATATTAGTACGATCATAGTGTAAGTACTATATTATCACGCTGTGAATAGTTGCTGTTTTTAACACATACCAATAGTATATTGGATACGGTTCTAAAGACAAACCTTATGTTTCCCGTGATAACTATTTGAACTTTTTGAAATTTTTGTTAAATATACGTATGCTAGAAAATATTTGGTAACAAGTTTGTGTGTAAAAATTAATATGTTAAACTGTTATAATCCGCTTCATATTATTGTATAAGACCATCGTGATTTTAGTGATCTTTTTGCTTTTTGTTATTATGTAATACTAACAATGCATTTTTAGCGAATAATAGTTATGGTGTGAAATATAAAAAGGAATTATTTCCTATAACGATTTTAGAATGTTTTTGAAGTAGTAAGGAGTAAGTATTTTTTAAAATATCGAACATAAATGACATTTCAACTTTTTGAAGTTGTTATTATTTTATAAAGCATTTAAACATTTTTTATAAATAATTAGTTTAAAAATTAAATTTAGTGGTGTTTGGCGAAGCGATCACCTTAAATAATTTATTTCGAGCGATATGAGAAAAATAAAAGAGCCATCAACCAATGTCAAATTTATTTATATTCCAGCTGTTTAGTATCTGTGTTTAAACTAACGGGTATTTCCCCGATATTCACTTTTGGTTACCAATCCGGATTGTATGGCTATATAATATTAATATAAGTAATCCTAATTTTTTTTCCGATACGATGTTAAATCACGCATGTAAAATTATTAATGATAAAATTTAATATCACGATGGTTAACGTAAAATATCGACATTTATGTAGTTTTATAAAGTTCACGCGGCGTTGGGAACGGTATTCAGCGCCATCTATTGTTGATAATTCCGTTTAATTAAATTACGTTAAACTGTTTGCGCGTTTTCTTAGAAATAAATAAAGGAAAAGATAATATTTATAAATGTAGCTTAGGTGTACAGTGAATAAATAAAAATTAAAACCATATCAGACACTAGGAAGGGACACAGTTTAATGTATGGAATAAAATTCATGCAGCCGCCATTATTTTCAATTATTTGGAAGATAAAGTTACCCTTTCAGAAATATAATTACTTTATAATTAAAACACATTATATAGCAGTAATTTTTAAAGGGACTTATTAAAAACAATGTATAATAGCAAATTTTAGCTTAATTATTTGATTTGTATGTATTTTTCGTTTTAATGTTTTCACAGAGCTACGCTTTGTCAAATTTTAGGAGGTGCTTATTGCCGAGTCCGTATATCTGTTACTAATAGTAATGTATGTACGTAATACAATTCCTTCATGGAAATATTTTGGAAAAATTGTAGCACTATTTGTTCAAAAATGTTTTTAATATCGGATTAAGTTTAAATTAATTATAGTGTATTTTTCTTTCTTCATTGAGTTTATGATTTACAATATATTATAAAAAACATTTTTTTAATTTATGTTATCATATGTACAATTGACTCGAAGATACTATTTTTAATGAATAATTGACTAGCTGCGTACTTTATGACTAAATAATGCATTTCTTATGAAGATGTAATTAGTTCTAATGTTGTATAATTAAATTAAAGCTTTAGAAGCACAGAAATGCGTTAGCTGTTATATGATTTTCACCACTGTCAAATAGTGAACAATATATTTGATGTAATACAATTTGACAAGACAGACGAGAAAGTAATAATTTAACAGTCGCAACTTTCTAATACATCTTAATTTATAATTTTATACTACACCTTTCTATTGACATTTTTTTCATATTGAATATATTTGGCGTTAATTTTGTAGAAATTCATTATTCACAATTAAATGAAACTACGTGATGTAGTATTATTTCTACTATCTTTAATTTCTTTACCACGACCTAAGTTTCGTTGTATTACAACATCTTCAGGTGGGATATTAGCAAAGATTGGTTTCGTTGTATTACAACATCTTCAGGTGGGATATTAGCAAAGATTAACTCTTAGGAACAACCAACAGCATTTATATGTTTCAAACACAATAGCGGAAGACTGCTTTGTGCGGATTTTTCCATTGTTTATGTTAGTGAGTTTATTGCAGGGGCGCAGACTAGGTTTTATTATATTACAGAGAGTTATACAATATACCAGTATTCTAGTTGGGGTAATAAATTCAATTGTTGTTATTATGTGAAGTTATACAATGCAAACTTTAGGGTGTATGTAATAAAATTAAATGGAAGTTATTGTCGGTAATATATTTGTACAAAGGCAAGGGTATTTGAAAGTAAGGCCAAGGTAATATACTAATTCTACATATCTTATTATCGGTAATATATTTATACAAAAGCAAGGGTAGTTGAAAGTAAGGACAAGGTAATACACTGATTCTACATATCTCCGGTTTTGTGTATTCATATATTTATTTATTTATTTCTTTTAATTTTTTTTTTTTTTATTATATATACTTATATTTATATGTGTATTAGTGCTGAAACAATTTCCAGGGTACTGTAGTATCAATGTTTTATATTTATATTATATCTAGAAGATATTAAGAATAGGTGATGATATTATATTTAGTTGTTTATTTAATATATTGACCTTGATATCTTTTTTATGTCTGTTTATTTCTAATCAGTATGGGGGTGATGGTTATTTTCAATGAGATGTTTAGCAAAGTGAGATGTGTCTGGTTTATTATTACGCCAGCTGGCGATGTGTTCTTTATATCTTGTATTAAAATCTCTTCCTGTTTGACCTATGCATACATTATTACAATCGTTACATTTAAGTTTATAGATACCACTCTTTTTATGTTTATCTATTTTTTCTTTATATTCGGGAGTAAATTTTCTTATAAATTTACTCCCGATTGTCTCTTATATTATTTTCATGGATTTTATTTAGACAATTGGTCTCTTTATTTGAATTAAAGGGAAAATTAAATTTAATGACAGATATCCAGTTCGAGATGAATATATTTGTTTTGCGTAGACTTTCAGTATTATCAAATAATTATATTCAATTATTTATTTGCTTTAAAGTAACACCATTTCTTATTTCAATTTAATGAAACTAATGGAGATTTTTTTAAGTTCGAGGTGTTGTCGACACAACGCGTTTTATCTAATGTATTTATGAGGTTTTGTATAATTAACATCTGTGATTTGAATATTAAAAAAAAATGTATATAAAGATATATACAGTTACAGTTTAGTTCGTGTAATAAGTAGGAATATAATGAAAAAAGATGACGAATTTAATACAAATCTAAACAGCTCATACAAAAAGAGTATAAATATAAACAGCTCATGGCACAGAGAAAATAAATTTTTCTTTCAAAGAAAGAAATACAATTCTTATTTAGTGAAAAAATATTTGAGATAATTTATTCTAAAAATGCATTTTTATATCAATAATCATGCCTTCTTTGTAAATATTTTTCATGCTTATAATAAAAAATTATTTTCTTTTTTATATTTCTTGATCTATTTTAAGAAATCTATTTTAAATCTATTTTACATTTCAGGTTTACAACTAGTAAATCCTGTAGGTTTACAAGTTGTATAATTCGATTTGTAAAACCTGTACGAAATGTCGCAAGACTAAATTATGCTGGCATATGTATTGAAAAAGCATTATGAATCATTCTTAAAATAAAATATTAATTATATTTCATTTAGAACAATATAATTTCACAAATATGAGTCATTCCAAAACATAAGCTCTGTTTTAAATTTGATTTCTGAATAAACCATCAATTTAAGAACTTTCCTCGCAAAAACTCTATGTCTTATTTATCGTAATTCTATGTGTCGATTTCGTGTATACCGGTAACACCGAACAGCACATAGTGACACCGACAGACTGAAGTTGAGTACCAAATACACGTTGGTTCATTACAATGACGTCGTCATGAACTGGCGCTGAAAATTTCACTGACTATTTAAAATTATAATTACTGCACAATTTTAAGTAAATAGCTAATACGTATAATATATATATATATATATATATATATATATATGTATATATATATATATATATATATATATATATATATATATGTATATATAATTGTCAGATGAAAGTTCTATGTATTATTCTATATTTTATGCAAAAAAATGTACCCGTTCTTCCCATAAAATATGAAATACATTTATAATACTTATTTCATTTATGATTATTAATTAACTACAAACAGCAGTAAAGTTCAAAAGACGTATAAGTGACTGCCTAATACCAAATAATTAAAATATAATTTACGTGAAAATGTAAGTAACTGAATGGAAAAGGCGTTGTAAAATAAGAAAATCTTGTCATTAATCGCCTCTACTGACGTAGTGTGGAAATACATTATATTTTTTGTTGTTAACTTTGATTTTTGTGAAAGTTCTCATATTATTTTCCATTTTTTTACATTTAGCAAAGCAATTTCAATAAGCCATGACAAGTTAAGTAAATTTTGTTTAGTTAAATATTTAGATGGTGAAAAATAAAAAAAATACAATTATTTTTAAATAATTTTAATTTATCTATCTATTTTTATTAATAATTTCATCTTAAGGCAATGAAATGGACTATCAATGTCCATGATTAATTACAAATTTGTGCATTTATTTTAATCGGCGGTAATTATTTATTATTTGTTGGCCAGTAAAATGCTCCTCGATAGGTTTTTTGTAGCGAATAACGTGCTTTTTAATATATTTTTCGCATTCAATGTAACGATAATTTTCTATCCATTAGATTTTTTTAAGGAATCAAGGCACTTAAGGCACACATATTTTTCCATTATAAAATTAGCAAATATTAAAATAGGTAACTTTATAGATAAAGAAGTTACATATTGAAGTTAGTTGAGGAATTAATTTGAAGTGAAAAAATATTTCATTACTAAAATGAAGTAGTGAAATATTTCTTGGATATTAAAATATTTGTTTCAAAATTATCGTTTAAGCTATATTTAAAATATACAGTGTAATAAGGAACCGGTCAAATGTTTAGAAAGGTGATTCAGTACATTAAACTGAATAAACAAGTTTGAGAAAATGTAAGAAAATTGAAAAAAAAAGAAATATATATATATATATATATATATATATATGTATAATATATATATATATATATATATATATATATATATATATATATAAATGCACACTAGCTTTTCGCCTGTGGCTTCTCTCGCGTAAACGATTCGTTTTCTAAATTTTTAATTAACTTCAAAAAGGAGGTTATAAATTCGACCCAAATGTATTTATTATTATTATGTATAGTCTTTTAAGGTTTCTAAACAAATGACCAGAATTTCAAAAATTTATGAATATTTGCCTATATGTTTTCCCCCGTATTTCTCAGAAACTATTAATCAGTTTACAATTAAAATTTTTCCAATGCAAATTTAGCAATCATTTTTTTCATCCCCTTTTGGGGTTGAATATTATAAAATGCTTAAATACTTGTTACATTATTTGTATTGAAAAGCAGTAATACCAATTTTTAAGTGTAAATTTACATTTTTAATTTTCCTTAGGGGTAAAATCTCGGAAAATACTTAAATGCTTGTTTTATTGTTTTTATTAGAAAGCCTTAACACCAATTTTTGAGTGAAAATTGCCCTATTTTTTTCCTATGTAAATTTAGTCACACCTTTTTAACCTTTAGGGGTTGAATAGCGGAAAATGCTTAAATATTCGTTTCATTATTTGTCTTGCGAAGCATTAATACAAATGTTTAGTAAAAATTACCTTTACAATTCTTTTCCATATAAATTTTGCCACAACTTTTCACCCCGTTAGAGTTAGAATATCGGAAAATGCTTAAGTACTGTATAATGATTTGTATGGAAAAGTATTAATAACAAATGTTAGTTAAAAATTTCCATAACAATTTCATTCATATATAAATTTAGCCACCCCTTTTTCACTCTCTTATTAGTCGAATATCGGAAAATTCTTAAATAATGGTTTCATTACTTATATTTAGTAATAAAAAAATTACGATAATAATTTTTTCCCATAAAAATTTAGCCACCTTTTTTCACCCTCTAGTGGTTAACTTTCGGAAAATTCTAAAGCATATGTCACATTACTTGTACTGAAGAGAATTAGTACCAGGTTTCAAGTAAAAATTCCCACAAAAATATTTTTTCTACACAAAATTAACCACCCCTTTCCCACCCCTTAGAAGTTGTATCTCAGAAAATCCTGAAAAAAACGGGCAACATTATTTTTGTTTAAGAGCATGAACACTCAGTTTTGGGTAAAAATTACTATGAAAATATTTTTCCTCATACAAACTTAGTCACACTTTTTCACCACCTTAGGGGATGAATTTCAAAAAATCCCTTCTTAAATTATGCCTCTATTATAAAATCAACACTTTCCTCAAATTTTAAATTGTTATCATCAGCGGTTTGGGCTGAGCGTTGATACGTCAATCGGGACATTGCTTATTATATACCAAGAAGGTCGAAACCTGGGAAAAAACAGAAAAGGTTCTAAAAAATTATTAATCTTGTTTCAGGTTTATAAAACTATATGGTTTTATAATAAATATTCTATAAAAATATATATTGCTTATTTTTAAATTTTTAATTTTTACGCAATTACTCGTGAATTCGAAATGTACACATGAAAATTTAAAAATCTTGAATCAAATAAGTTTGTAGTGTTATCACGAACATTAACTTTTTAAATCATTAGTTGATTATGAAAACGGAAACAAAACGGTTGTCCCGAAAAATATTTTAAAATCAGTTATGGCGCAAGCAATTATATCCGGACATCAAGCAATTATATAATTTCCTTTTGAATGAAAGACAATAAAATTGCTTAAAATTTCAAGGAAACTCACTTTTAAAGTTTTTAGTTATGATCCATTTTATGTATATGTATGTATAGATTACACAATTAGTTTTTTAGTTACATAATTAGATTTTCTTATTTCAGATTATTCTTCACGGCTTCGGAACTCCCACCATTCACCGACTCCGTCGTGTTTCGTTGTCTATTCAATTACTCGCCGGTAATTTTTTATGACTAAACAAAGTTTGAATTTTGTCTTTTTTATTCCACAAAATATACAAAACGTCCAAAAAGTTTCGTCGTTTTGTATATTCCTTCCTTTCTGAGACAGATGGGTTTCTGGACGTTTGCTATTTTTTCGTTAACTTTAAAACCTATTTTTGCATTATCTTTAAAACTTAATTTTCTTTGTAGGCCCAAAATTAATTTCAACTTCTTTATTATTGTAAATACATTTTATTCGATCTATTTTTTTGTCAATTATACGCATTGTTAATTCAATTGGACAATTCTTTTCAGTGAATATTTTCTTTAACTGCGTTTCATCTAAAGTTATCTATCTTTTAAATAGATACCAAACCTTTACTTTTATTAACGAAATTGATGATTCCCTAAACATCTTTATAAAAATGCTGATTTTATGGAAATTATCAACATGATAGAATATTGTAAAGAAGTTATACTCACCAAACTAAAGACTACTTATTTTGCCTTTGAGAGTTTAAGCACATTTATGAAATCTGATTATGGCTCATTTAGGTGGTTGTATATAGCTGGTATAAAAATAAATTGGTTCGTTTTTTTTAATTACTTAAAATAACACAGTTGTCTTTTTCCAGATTTACATCTTGTTTTGTCTACTGTATGGATTTCGTTGATGAAATTCACATGCATTCAAGTAGGAAAAACATCATCTAATGGGGAATGGAAATCTCAGTTCGTCACCACTGCTCCTAAGTAAATACGGCCAAAATGGTTTTATTTATTCCTGATCCAGGGTTATCATTCCTCAAATCTTCAGCTAATAGGGACTAGTGATCTAAAGAGTATATTAAACAACTTTAGTCCACGTCTTGTTCTGTTGCATTACAGGTACAGAGAAGCAATTGCAATTACTAGTAAACAATTGTTATATCCAGTGTATTAAATATTCATGTGTTACGTAAAACCCTTTTTCAAAAAAGTTTCCTCCTTTTATCCATGATTTCTAAACTGAATATTTTGATCAAATATTTTAATATAATTCACTCAAAGGTTGATGTGCTTATAAATTTATCCAGGTTATTAAAATTTATAATAAATAAATATACATACAGTTACAAGTTGATATAAATGAAAACAAAATATTTATATCATGTTACAGAATGTACAGATACAAATGTTAATACCACGCGTTTATTAGATGTAAACATCATATACACTGTTCTAGTTTATGTAAATTTCTGTCGCCTTGGAAATTACGGGGATATTCATATTTAGTAATGTGATCAGCAACAGCACAGTTACACAGTCCCTTACGAAATGTCCTTCGTTCTAATATATCATGTGTAAATATCAGATCGTAATAATTTATTTCTGTGTGAAGAAAGGAGTATATGCATTGCGTATTGAGGTTATGAAATAGTGTATATGAATATTTTTAACACAACAAAATTAATAAATATAATAATTAAATAACACTGTATTATGTTTCTAGCGATAATAAGTATATACTAAAAACTTATCAATATTATAAATAGTATTGACAGTATATTTTTATAAACAACAATAAAATGTCATTGGACCAGCCGTGTACATATACATTTTCTTTCTGTTATCAGTCATTGTACTGATAGTTATCAGTTAGAGTGAGAATTAATGTGGACTGAATGAAAACTGAAATGAAAGTTTCTTCGAATGTGCTTAGAAATGCCATTAATGAAATGAGGGCAAACGATTCCACTGTTGTGAATAGAATTGAAATTTTAGAATATGTTTTAAAAACTTATTTGGGAATTACTGTTTTTGAAATTGTTTATTATTCTTAAATCAAAAAAAATTATATGGGAAATCTAATCTAGACGAATTTTGGTGAAATTTTGTGCTGTAATAGCTTATATTCCAGAGCAAATTATGAGAGTATAAAATATTCTAGTTCTTTTTTTATCCCGAATTCCACGCGTATGAAGTCGTAAGCACAGCTAGTATATTTACAAAAGTTTTGCGTCTATCGCTTTGGACTATTTGCTTAACCATATAACGTTTTTGTAATATTTCTTTATTATATTTAACTTCTCTATTAATTTCGGGTTATTAAGTGTGACGTTATAAATTTAAAATAGTTCGGAAAAATAACGTTATACATGCAAGGGACCTTTTTAAAAATGTTCGGTAATTTTCAAGTCCTAAATAGAGAGAGAGAGAGAGAGAGAGAGAGAATGATAGAGACTAAGTTATACGTATATTCATTTGCGCATAGTATTTATGAGCAACCACTGATTTGGTTGTATTTTTTTCATATAGTTATGAATGTTCCTCTGCTGGAGGAAAGGGAGGGGGAATAGTTACACGTTGCGATTTACTTTAAAGTTTTATTTTTTTGCAATCGAAGCTTGAATATAAAAAATCGTAAATGGAAGCTTCATCTCAATTTAAAAGTTCTATCCAAAAGCACTAATGTTACAGAATAAATGGAATGCGAGAAAAGTACACCCCTCCTAATTTAGATATCAAGAAAGACAAATTGAAAACATTTTTAAAAATGTTTATTCACGTATTAATTAAAATTTTGTATACGTACAGAGATTTAAAACTAAAGAAACAGAGAAGCTGCGGGGAATGAACGAACGGATAGGAGGTTATGGGCGGATGTGAAATTGTAAACTACAGAATCTTAACAAGTACGTATTTTTAAATATTTTAGTTTTTGTTAGTGTAAATATTTGTAACTGATGATGAATCAACCTATAGTTCCTTCAGTTTCGAGAGAGAATTTTTGTAAATAATGGAATTTGACAGTTAAAATATGGTTGGCACAAATATATATTCGATGAGCTGACGACAATTTATAAAATTCATTATGTTATATTCAAAATATTATAAAACTGTATACATAATCAAAATATTAACTTCAGAAAGGTTCACTATAAAAAATGTTTTAAATACAAGTAAATTATTTTACTGATACGAATTGCAAAATGTTACACGGTAAAAATGGACAACCCTCCATTTTATTTGCGGAATAGTCAGGCATTTCAAACATTTCGTGAAAATATTCGAAATTTCTATGCTGAAAAACCCTAGACCATATATGCTATTCATTAATTTTATAAGGAGTTAGAGTGAGATAGTTATAATGTATCAGCTTACGCTGCTATATTTCTAGATTTGATTGACCTTATATACAGATATAGTTACAGTATATTCGGCAAATACATAATTAAACAAACGTTGTGATAATTGTTATTTTCTTTTCAAATACGTGATAAAGGTACAAAGATGGTTTCCGGTGTAGCCTACAAATTGTATACGTACTTTAGGATAATGTTTTTATAATAATTAAACTTTTACTCATATTTCGAAGTATATTTTCGATTATTATTCTTAATATTAGACATATTTATTTCAAACACAGAAAAAGTTTAGAATCGGTTAGAATTTGGCCCCTCATCTAAGAATAAGATAACCATTTAATTTCCGGGTCATTTTCCCTCCCCCTTTGCTTTTTCCGTTACTTTTTTATTTTTTCTTGTATAAGTTTTTCTTTTCTGTTTCTCATTTCTTCATTTTCTTGCCACGAGGATTACAAAAATTGTTGAATGAAGTGAAATTTACATACAGCCATAATTTACAAACAATTCATTGCAGCTAATCTTCTACTTTTTCAGTCTATTAGTAATTTTCACCGCATTCCACGCATCATATATATATTATCTTCAGGACATAGATTTTCATCGGTTAAATATATAGTTTCTTCTTCCTCATAACATGAATGTAATTTAACTTTTTCTTTTTAAAATTAAGATTTTTTTCATAATCTTATTATTTTCACTTTCTCTTTCCTTTTTTTACTAATATATTCTAGGAATGCGAGTACCTTTGCTACTTGCTTGAACAGTTTCTGAACGCTAGTAAGCAGTTCTACAACTGAGTACATATTAGTCAGGTACTTTGAAGTCATGTCTTTTTGTGAACATCCTCATTAGATCTTTATTTTAAAGGCACTGTTGTTGGTAGTTCTTCTTGAACCCGTTCAGACGTAAGATCCTCAAGTTCATTGAAATCTCTTCAATAACTGTCATTTATAAGATTATCAGATATGTAAGCATAACCTGGAAAGATTAATCCGGAATCTAAATTTATCGCCATTTATGAATTTGTTATTCGATTTGAGGTTATGTTATCGACAGATTATTGAATGCAACGAAAAAAAAGTAAAAACACAATAAATTTTAAAAATATTAACACTACAACATAAAATATCAACGTACTGTAAAACTCTCGGGTGAATTGAAATTTTGAAGTTTTAAAATATTTACTCTTTAATTTTTTTTCAATAAAAAGTGTATACAGCAACGTACACGTTTGAGTAGCAATCGTTTACCAATCTTAGCTCACGAGATCTAGAGCAGACAGTAAAATTTTTGGGTTAGTCATTTTATCAAACAGGCTATATCATATTGAATTACCCTAAGCTAATAACCGGAAACGCAGCCTTGATTGTGTTTATGTATATTATAATGCATTCGTAGTGCTTTCTTAGTATACATTTTAATAGTCTTACAAGTGTGTTTTGTAGAAGTGGTTTAAAAAATAATATATTTATGTCAATGGCTGCGGAAAATGTAATATTTACCTCATCTCAAAATCTCCGATAAATATTTAAATACTTATTTCTAATGGACATACCTATATTAATTTTTATACTACTAGAATAAAATTAAAAATTTTATGGTCAATACACCTTGAGACTTCGTTAATAATACTATTTTGACACCGTACTTTCGTTCGACTTTCATAAAATCATCAGTTTATTAGATAACATTGCCGATTTGTGCTTATGAATTTTGCGGGGCAATAAACTTTCATTATCCATTCGGATATGTTTATCTGGTAAAATTAACTTAATAGTCTTTGGTTTGAGGACAACCAATGCGGCTTCATATGATTGTCTATCTGCCCGCCTGTTACACAAACACGAAACCTAACAATTGTATTGAAGTGGCCATATATTAATTTATGTAGGACTAAAAAATCTTAATTAATCCGAGCGCACAGTTAGTATAATTATTTGCTACAATCATTATTTATGTGTTCACAAGGGACACACTTCTTGTCCAATTATTTTTTATTTTAGATTAAGAGTTCAATTTTATTTTTTTGTTTATTGCCCACGTATGGCAACTTATTTAAACAACGTATATTCAATGCTTGCTTCCAATGCTCATCAACGTAATGGCGATCAAAAACCGCTCGAGATATCCGTATTTATATGATATGTATATTTCAGTTATGATATGTATATTTCAGTTTCCAATATTGCTCTCTAAATTTTTGCGTTTCATAAAATTATTTTGTATTATATTAAGTTTATTATATTATCATGTGTTTTATTGTGTTAAATATGTAATATTTTTAAGTATGAGTGTAATTAATATGGCAGACGTTCTCCTAAGGACGTATTTATAATACATAAAAGCACACAATACTACATATCACTGTAAAATACTGAGATTGCCGTCATGTCACTGTAAAATAAATAGAACCAAAATGATCTGGACACAAAAGAAATTACATGTGGCGAAAGAAAACCCTATTTTTAAATTAAACGATGTCAAAAAATTTCTACTTGGAGCAATGTCATTTAATAAGCCCCGCAGCATGGCTGAACGAACATTGTTACTGTTTATATACGATGTAATAGATATATTTGTGATGAATAAATTCTGCTAGTATGTTCTGTAATAGATATGATATATTCTGCAATACTATTTCTGAGTGATATGGCAAAAGGCCGGCCTCGCCGGCACTACAACCATCTTTGGATATCGGTGTGAAGCCCAGATGCACTGTGATGATGTAATTGTGTATGTATGCAGTGTATTTTTTGTGAAATGTATTACGTGTATTTTTATACACTAGTTCGTTTTTAAAAAAATATTTCAATGATTACTCAACAATTAAGTATTTGTGATTACTTTGTAATCATTTTCCGTATAACTTAAAATTTAATTAAACGACTATTTCTGTCGAATTTTTTGGTATTATATTATTATTTGTCTTTTTTATGGGACAGTAATACTTTTAATACAGTAATACTTGAAACACTTCATCTTAGTTATCTGAATTTCTCATAAATATAAAATATAACCTATGTAATACGAGTTACGTATATATACAGTGTAAATATACACACTAATAAAAATATAAATTTTTAATCTGTCATACTAAAAAAAACAAATTAAATTACTAACATGAACGTAAAAAACTGTCCAAGAAATGCACCTGAGGGATTAAAAAACTGTCCAAGAAATGCACCTGAGGGATTAAAAAACTGTCCAAGAAATGCACCTGAGGGATTAAAAAACTGTCCAAGAAATGCACCTGAGGGATTAAAAAAATACAGATGAATGACACTTTGCTTCATATAAAGCAGTTTGCATCTTGCTACTTGCTGCTCATTTTGCTCCATTTATACTCGTTTAAATAAATAAGGTAGCAGAAAAATGTTGATATCATAAAAATAAGTTACCAAATACTATTTAATTTTCGGAACAGGCATAGGGATATTACTTAATAATGTGCTTTATTTCTAAACAAAAAATAACGTTGCATAAAAATGTTCGCTATTCTTCTGTGATACCGCTCAGGGTAACTCTTCACTACACCATTGAAAAAGACGTTAAACTCACACCAGTTGAACGTTGGAATTGATATCAGCATATTTTCATGCCAGCTGTTTGGGTAGAACATATTTTATAACATACGTGCGGATTTTTTAAAAAAAATCTTCCATTTAATTGCTATAAAGAGGTGGCATATGCATTTTTTGGGATATATCATAGT